>JAECUM010000386.1:0-298641 GCA_016617855.1 Megalonaias nervosa | reverse complement strand
GGACATGAAAATTGCAGGTATAAATTTGGGGTTGGGATGCATAAACTTCTTCTGCTATGAACTGCCATTGACTTCTCTGGTCAAGTGGATAATATTCTTATGCTTTGTTTTAATATAGATATCTAAAAATATGGACCTTTTTGACCTCACTTGTGTATTTGATTTTTTTATGATTTTTTATACTAGGTCACTGATTCTGGCATTAAATTTGTACATAAAACTGGCCCCTGCTTCCTCGGTACCTAAAAATAGCAAGTTATTTGTCTGCATTTCTGTTATGGAATTCATTAAAAATACAAGAAAAGCAAACTTTAAAATAATTACATGCATTCATTTTTTATTAGTCAGGCGGACTTGTATTGGTACATATTTATTAGTCCGTGAGAAACGGACTTAGTTTCGAACCCTGTAATGACATTCTTTTGTTGTAAGGGTGAAGTACTAATAGTGATGCACACAATCACAAGGTAAGATGTTGAACAGAGACTGGAAAATAAATTTAAACAAATTTTAACAAAAGTCAGTGAAGCATAAAATCTGGGTTACAGTTACCTACTTTACCGACAAGGGTGTAGTACTCTTAAGGACTTATTCCCTCACCCAATTTCATGAATCAAGGGATAACCTACACAATTACAGTGTAAAATGTAGGTCACAGTATCATTGTTCTGTGATGAGGGTGTGGTACTAATGGAGATACAAACAATCATCTAGTCTGAATATTCTAGTATGAACAGAGCTTGAAAAATAGACTTAAAACACAAAATTTCATGAAGTCAGTGAAGGGGGAAATACAGATCACAATGATCTATTGTACTGATCGTGCAGTACTCATCAAAATGCAACATTCCATGAATCCAGATACAGCAAGACAAGGTGCAAAAAAATCATTTGTTCATGAACTAAATGCAAAGTGTAAAGCAAGCCAGAAAATACATGAAATGTATGTCACTGTGAAGGAAGCCATCAAATGCCAAATCTACAGATTGCAAAATGTACCAACTGATAGCAAATTAGGCACTGTATGTACAGAATGAAGGTAATTGGAATAAAACAGAAATGGCTGCGAAAGCGAATCTTAACAAAGGGAAATAACTCTGTCAAAAACATAGTCAAGAGATCACACTCTCAACTGAACATGGATGTTTGTAAGTCAACACACTAAATGGATTTAAGATATGTAAATCTTTTGTTACCTAAGTTGGTTACAGACTGAATGGTATCATGGGAAAGTATGATTATTTAAAAAACCCTTGGAGGAATCTACCAAATAAAAGCATATGGGACTTTTTATATAAAAATATCAGTAAAACTCAAATGTTGATCATTCACAATTTCTGCCACATAACTTGAAGAACTTGCTCAGCCCTCATGTAAAACAAAACATTTTCATGTCTGGGATCTGAGAAAACTTAAACCATAAAATTCAACCCAAAATATGAACTTGCAGGGGTGAGAATGTTTGAAGTCCTATTATCCTGTACATGCATACTGCATCACTTAGTCAGCTGTATATTCCTATCTAAGGTTCAAAACCAAACTTTAAACTCTGAACTACACTTTGCTGTTAACAACAGTATTAATAAAATCACTAATAGTCAGAAATATAAGGCCATCTTATCATAAAAGAACATATATTAATTACCTTTTGTGCCTATCCAAACCTGGTCGAGCTCCAACTTAAACGTCAATCTAACTTTTCCGCCTGATTTATTGTACATCCCTGATAAAGGGGTTGGAGGCAAAGGATCTTTTTTGTTTTTAATACCTGGCATCAAATCATCTGGCTTACCATATTTGTCTAAAACCTTTTTATGGTTCTGAAATTATAAAAACATATTGTATAAACAGAAGGTCAGTTCAAATATTGTCAGCAGATAGCAAAACAAAAAGTAGCTGCATGTTCCATATCTGAACAGTTGACAAAGGTTCCATGCAATGTTGATCTTGCCTTTTTCAGAGCTATGGGCTTGTGCATCAATTTTAACAGTGCTGACCCATCTGCCAATACCAATGACATCAGCATCAATATATCTTGCATTTTTCTCCACAAAGTCAAGGCTTAACAACAGTCATTATTCTTGACTCCAGTAAAGCTAGGTTCAAAACAATTTTTTTTATGAGATGAAGCAAGGGCCAAATGAAAGAACAATAAATACATTGTTCTGTGATAAATATGTAATGACTATATTTGTTGAATGTCTAACTAACCATTAACTGCCATCTTAGGTTCTTTTATAGTTTCAAATTAACCATAGCAACATTTTCTTCAGTAGTTTGAAAATATCAAAAGTCAAACACTTCTACTAATAAATGAATTACACTGACACAATTCACTACTTAACAGATTGTTTCATTTTTAAAGAAACTCTTGAAAACTGTTGTAAGTGTAATAACTCTCCTTCATCATTTGGAATAAAAGAACATTCTGGGTCATCTTTGTAAGTCAAGGGTTACTAATCAAATATGTTGTCCCTGAGTTGGGCACAAGTTTGGATACCAAATGGATATTAAAGATGGTTTTACGTATGCATGGGTAAATAACGCTCATCATATAAAACAAAAATTTAAAATTCTGCTCATTAAAATTAAAAGCCAATACAACATCAAATAAATGCAATTAAACTTGGTCACCTCTATTAAGCAATCACTAGTCCTAAACAGCCAAAATCTTAAGTTTAATACAAAACTCCTCAGAGACAAGAACCTGCATTAATAGGTCACTTAAAAGGACACTTTTTCCACCACAAAGAAACGAATAATGTATTATGCTTTATAGTCAACCCTTGTTACAGTTTTCACATCAACATACCTTCTGTTGACATAATGGTTCTTTTGAAGTTTCCGAAGACTTTGTGATCTCTTGCTGTTCTTTTGGACTAGGAGCACTCACAGCCAGGACATCAGTCAGGGTTGAGCCCACTACCATCACCTTTGCTCCTTTAGTAACTTTAAGATCTCTTAGTGTAATTTCATCTTTTGCTAAACCTATTATATTACAAAGAAATCAGTTTACCATAAGGAGACAATGTTATCATTTCAAATTGAGATGACAATGGAAAAAATGTGGCAATTTATTGCTATTAATGTATTTGAGGTTTCAGGTTAAATAAAGATATCCATTAATATTTCTACTACACATTTAAAGCATAAAGTCTAAGTATTAATTATCTGTATGTAGGAAGCATAAATATTTATAACATTTCCCCAAGATGGCATAGTCAACCTTTAAATATAGACTTGGAAATTTATTTCTACCAATCTGAAATTGGCTGCATGTGCCAACCTTGTTTGCCTTAAAACCCCACCCCACCACAGCAAATGTATTTCAGAGAAAATGTCACTAGAGAGCTGGAATAGACCCAACACTCCTAAATGTGTTGCACTTAGAATGATGGTACACAGTCAATATGAAGGATTTCAAAACATGTGATGGATAACTTGGTGAATGACTTTATATACCTGTAGTGGCCAAATCTGACTATACAAAAAATATTGAAAATGGTTTTACAGGACAACCACAGCTGACTGCCATTGATACTGAGTTGCTTGTTTATTAAAACAAAATCCAAACACACCACCAAGCAAATTCTTTACTTTTAAAGAACTTCTGTATCAAAATGTCCTAAAGTTGGCTTTAAATCCCCACAGAAATAAGAGATGGTTTTTAAATCTGTAATTGCATGGAAGCGAGATTGTCAACTCTAATATTTAGTCAAATCCAAATATGTCTTGTTCTCTTTCTCCAAAAAGGTATGACCATATCAAAAGTACTTGTAAACAGTTTTTACCTAATCTTCTCCATGCAATGTAAGCTTCTATATCAGTTGCCATGGAAACAAACTTGTTACTATTTCTAGATGATAAAATTTCTGCAGACTTGTCCTGAGGAGTGCAAACATAATAAATGTTAAAATACTGTCAATCATAATGCTTAAAATCAAAAAATTTTCACCAATGCTGAATTCAATATATTTGCTACATGTAACAATTTTTTGGCAACTTACAAATAGCAAATATGGATCAGACATGAGAAGAGTACTTTTAATGTACTCAAGATTGATTACATGTACCTTCGTTTTGCAGTGTTAGAATATAAAGACTTTTTTTAAAAACATTCTCAGGGGTACAAATGGATTATTTTTTGACACTGCAAGAGAAGAAAATTCAGAATCCTGACACTGTACTGCTAGTATTATTATGTATAGGGTTGAATGGCACAGCAGCACAGCCCGTGTGTGTGTGTGTGTGTGCGTGTGCATGTGTGCGTGTGTGTGTGTGTGGAGGGTTTCATAGCACAATCCTAGCCATATAGTGCTAAGTAACAACCAGGTAGCAGCATAAGGCCTAAGTGGGCCTGATACCACACATATGACTGATATCTACTTAACAACTACATGCAAAGGCAGTTCACCAATAAATCTAGCTTAGTATGATACTTTCCGACATTTAACTGTTTATAAAATTTTAGATGTGGCATGTATACTGAAAATCAGATCAGTGTCATATGTACGAACTTGAAAGAGTTTCTCACCTGGCTGCTTTTTGTAAAAAATTTTAAACAGTTTCTGAGTTGTTTAAAAGCTTTGCTGTTTTGAGTAACAGAAGCCATATCTGATAGTGGATCATTTGTATGAATGTGAATGTACTTCAATTCATGCCAGGTTGCTTCTGTCAAATTTGGTTAAATTCTTGACTAAGCTTTTCCAAAAGCAGCTGTTTAAAGATTTATCTTTTTACTAGCAAAAAGCAGCCATAGTTGGTATCAGATCAGCATAAAATTAGTAGAAAAAACTGAAAGTCTTTCATGAATAAATGTTTGCAAATTGGGCTAAGTTCTGTTGTGAGGTTTTTCTGAGAACATTATTTAAAGTTTATTATCTATGTTTAGTAACACAAAACAGTGGCTATATTTGATAGTGAACTGGCATAATTCATAACAACTTAAAAGTTGGTCAAGTCCTTATTAGGTAATTTTGAAAAGTCATTGAAAGTTTTTATATTTTTAGTAATGCAGTCATATTTGATGTTTCATTGTCATCATCTGCATAAAACTGAAAGCCTTCGATGACAATAATGCTTTTAGTAACAGTGTCCATATCTGATGGCAAATCAACATCAGTTGTTCAAACAAGGCATCATATCAAGCATGCTGTATGCCAGGTTTTTGCTGAGAATGGTTTACTTGTTTTTGAGAAGAAGAAGGAATTTCATATAGATGCATGACAAATGATGCATAATGAACTACAGATAAAAGACATTGCACACCATACTCAGGGTCATGCCATAAGCTCACCTGTACCTATGACAGAAGTTCTCCAATAAAAGGCATACAAAACCAAGATAAAGGGACGAGCAAGGTAAATCCTTAAAATTCAAGGTCAAAATTTTCAATATAAAGCACACTCCTTAAACATCTTTCTCTATTTTTTAGTAGCTGTAGCCACAATTGATGATGGATTGGCATCATTTGCATAAATCTGAAAGCCCTCAATCACAAAATGTTGCAAGTCAAACTTTGTCAAATTATGTATAGCAGATTTTGAGAAGAAGTTGTTCAAAGTTTCTTTCTATTTTTATTAATGACTATATTTGACCAAAGATCAGAATAATTTGTAAATATCTGAAAGAACTTTAGGCCAAGATGCTTTTTTATCAAGTTTGATCAGATTCTTTTTGGTGGTGTTGGAAAAATTGTTTCTAGATGTTTCTATTTTTAGCAATGGTGGTCATATTTGATGGCAGATCAGTATCATTTGTATAAATCTGTTGTTGTTGTTGTTGCTGTCATTGTAGAGTGTACACCATTTTTCAGCACAAGATAGGCTATACATGGCGGCCATTATAACTGATGGAGGAAGAACCCTGGAAAACCCCAGGAGGAACCACCGACCCACAAGAAGCTACTGGCAGGCTTTCTCACATATCCCCGTTAGCTGAGCCTGAGACTTGAACCCACACAGACAGAGATGAGATGGCAGTGATCTGGAATGATGAGTGCTTTAGACCACTTGGCCACACAGGGCCCCTGTACAAATCTGAAGCCTTCTATGCCAGGGTACTTTATGTCAAGGTGGCCATATTTGATGGTACATTAGCATCATTTATATAAATCTGATAGCCCTCTATGCCAGGGTGCTTTATGTCAAGGTGGCCATATTTGAATGGTGCATTAGCATCACTTATACAAATCTGAAAGTTCTCTACGCCAGGGTACTTTATGTCAAGGTGGCCATATTTGAATGGTGCATTAGCATCACTTATACAAATCTGAAAGCTCTCTATGCCAGGATGCTTTATGTCAAGGTGGCCATATTTGAATGGTGCATTAGCATCATTTGTATAAACCTGAAAGCCCTCTATGCCAGCGTGCTTTGTGTCAAATTTTGTCAAAATCTGATATGCCATTTTAGATAAGATGTTGATTTAGTAATGGTGGCCATATCTGATGGTGCATTCATATCATTTGTACAACTCTGAAAGGTCTTTATGTCAGTATGCTTTCCATCAAATTTGATCAAGGTTTCTGAGGAGCAGCTGTTGAAGGTTTTCCTATTTTTAGTAGAAAAAATAGCAGATTGGCATTACTGATAAAAATTTTAATGGACTTTATACCAAGTTTGGTTGAAACTGTTCTGGTGGCTTTTGAAACAAAGTTAAAATATAAATCACTGATCAATGACAAAGAATTTTCTACTTTTACTAATGAATACAGTTCAGCATCATTTTGTATATATCAGAAAGGTCTTCATAACATGGTGCTTTCTGTCACATTTAATCCAGTTCTGCTCAGCAGTTTAGAAAAGTAATTAGAGGTTGTTCTATTTTCATTAATGGTGGGCAAAACTAACACTGGATTGGTATCATTTGTATCACTTGAAAGGCCTTGATGCCATGTTTGGTTGAAATTTGTCGATCATTTCTTATGAAGAAATTGAAAGAAAAGCAAGTGATGATGAACACTTGCTGAAAGATGGATACCAGACAAAGGACCACATCATAAATACACTTGGTCTTACAGACAAACTAAATGCATAAAAGACAATGTACACACCAAATTAAACAAAATAGGTTGAATGGTTCTTGAGATATGCTGTTTACAAGGATCTGCTGCAGTGGCAATTTAATTACTGATGGATAAAGGGCAATAACTCCATCAAAATTGGACCTAAAGAAGACAACTTTTCAATGAGGAATCCACATGAAATGGGCAATTCAAGTAGAAAATGACATCCAATTATGTGACAGGATTGCAGAACTATGCTGGCTAGAAGGCGTGTAAGCAGACAAACAAGTGAACACACAAACTAACCAACAGACCGATGTACAGAAAGTTTGACAGAAAAGGTAATTACCATAGTGCTCTAGCATTTTGATGATGGGTCCTAATTAAGTCAAATATGCTATCCTCCATTTTTTTTAATGACATTGCAATTTTATATTTTTGACTCTACTTAAGGAAGAGACTTTGAAAAGTAGAAGCATGGAATGAAAGATTGTGATGCACATCAGCAACTGAACATCTAAAGATGTGTTTACTGTTTACTGTTTACCTAGCTAAACACAGACATTTATTTCAGAACAGACTTAATCAAATCATCAGAAGACCCAACTCTATTTAATGTCACATGTATTGTACTTTAGTTAAAAACAAGAGTTTCTCAAAGCGACACGCCCTACTATCTGAAAAGAATTTCCAGGCCATAATGGATATCAGATTGGCACAATTTTTATTTAAGACCAATCGGACACCATTAGAAGTCTTCCAGTAAAAATCCCATGCTGACATGACTTTCTTTTCAGCAGCAGCAATAACAAGATTTTCATGAAGCTGTTGTGCTGGCCATATTGAATTAAGAGATTGGCACCATTTTCATTTAGGACCAACCAGACATCATAAAAAAACCAGATGTTGATATGACCATCCCTTCAAGTTGGTTGGTTGGTTGGTTGGTTGATTTTGTGGATTTTACAGAGCACCAGCACTGTAAATCTATATAGCACCACAAAAATGGTTACATGATACAGATTTATGTATCAACAAGGTTTATGACCAACAAGAAACAGAAGTACAAAAACACAATGATGAGATGGTGAGAATAATATATGAAGGTTCCCAATCAATATCAATCAAAATGGATGTAAATGGGACACATAATGGGTAAGATGATAAATTAGGGTGATTAATAGTACACATGTTGGTTAAAGGTACTCAGAGGAAATATTCTGCACACAGGCTATATTTTAGAACATATGTTAACTTCCTTCAAGAAATTTAAGATACTAGACACATTTACCATATCAGAAAGTTCCTTCATGTGGTGAACTTTGTAGTAATGATTACATGTAGGTTAGAGATCAAAACAATCCATCATAAAGTGCTTCACAGTGAAGAAATGCACCTGGGTGGACCTTTGCCCTTTAAAATGTAGAAGTGGTCTATACAAGTATGATGAATTCTAATTCATGCAACAACTTCCTCATTCTTATTAATGGTTCTATAGGAAGAAGGCCATTCACCTAAGGTAAGTTTGATAACATGGAGCTTGTTCTTGACAGCAACATTCCATTATGCCTGCCACTCAAAAAGGAATGTTTCATAGTAGGTTTAAAACTGCATATGGTTTTTTAAAACCAGATGGTTACAGAGATAGAGCTATTTTAGCTGCGTGGTCTGCTTTATCATTACTTTTAATACTGACAAAAACAGGGTTCTAAGGGTTGGATCTTAATTTTAGGGCATAATGAACAGATGTTTCTCTACAGATGTGGTTCATTCACTTCTGCCAAAAGACTTTGACACTGGGATGTCCTGAACATTCCTAAAGCATGTAATATTGCTCTTTGATGAATTGGGTCAAGCATTTTAAAATAAGAAAACACAACCATAGTCCAGTTTAGATCAAATCAAGTTCTATATAGGTTAAGAACAGCTTTTATACCAGCACCCCAGTCAGAGTAAATCAAGGGCTTTCAAGCATTTAGCTTTGAATAGCTTAATGTATGGAATGAAGGTGAGTTTTCTGTCAGAGACAATACCTAAAATCTTTGTTTCCTCAACAACTGGTATATTTGTATATTTGTTCCATCCAGTCTCAGTTAATGATCAACATGTTGTCTTCAAAGCTCAGTGAAATGAATGCATACAAGTTTTGATTTTGAGAATTTGAAACCATTGACAGTGGTCCAATTTTGAATCTTGTTTATATTTTGTTGCAATTGTTATCAACATTTAGGGAGCAATCCAAATCAGGTGCCAAACACTTGGTAATGTCATTAATTTTGTTTGTTAAAAAGTGTAACAGATAAAAAAGATACTGTTCTGATGCACATCTATCTCTTGCTCGTATATATCAGAGAGAGTGGAACCCACTCACAACTTGAATTCCCTATTTGAAGAAAAATTCCAATTAAAAGTAGGCAGACAGCTTTTTCGACCCAGACTGTGCAGGTCATTCATTATTCTATACTTCCATGTTGTATCATAGGCCTTTCCCAAATTAAAGAAAACTGGTACTAAATGTTCTTTTTGATAAATGCAACACGAATGTTTCAAGTCTAACCAGATATTTATTGATACTAAAGCCATATCAGACACCATTTTGGAAAGGAGATATTAAACTGTTAGTCTCCTAACACCAAACAAGCCTTGCACTGATCAGTCATTCCATCATTTTACAGGTACAGCTCATCAAAACAATGGGATGGTAGATGATAAGATCTGTGCTATCCTTACCTGGTTCGGAAACAGGTACAGTGTGACCCCGCTATAACACGGTAGTTGGGAGCCACAGAACCCGACCGTGTTATAGACTGAACCATGTTACAAGCAACCAGGTCAGTTGGCTGAAGAAAATGATGCATGTACCCCAAAAAATGTGCAGGGGGGGAGTTTAGGTAATAAATGTGGGCGCAAAAATACGTGCTTTGGCACAGTTATCATCTTAAATCTTAAATGAGAAATACACCTGTTGTGAAACAGAGAAGGCATATATAATATTTTACTTTATTCATTGGTACATATATGTGTATACTGTTTATATATACATGTCTAATGTATAGCAATGAATAAAGTATCAACACCGTGTACTCACCCGCGAATCACATCACATACATTGAATCCACAATACAAGTAATTCCATCGAAAATATGCACACAGACAGATTTAAAATATTCAATAATTTTGTCACAGGTCATATATGTCTGAATTCTTTTGGAAACAAAATAGCGGAATCACGTAACGAATGATGAAGCACATTTACTTTTCAGTACGTCCCAAGTCGGTAAAAGTTTGCGTTTTAAGCCGCCGTCAGTAATGTTTGTAAGCATAAACATTTTTCCTGTAAAACAGAAACTTTCACGCCACAGTAAAAATGTTCCAGTCACGTTGGAAAATTAAACAATCCATCAGATTCCATTGCTTTTATTTAAGTTCGGTACTGACTTCCTTTGAAGAAAGGTTCTTTGTTTTTATTGAAGACTGTAGTCGGCTTTCTTTGATGAAGGGTGCATGTGTTATTGAAGTCACTGCTAAAGGACAGCTTTGGAGACCCAAACAAATGCCCATTTCTTATTGTGGCGGCAACATCAAAAATTGTATTGCATGATTGAGACTGATTTTTTTCCCATTTGCTTTGTACGTTTTCGTAACAATCGGTGCTTCAGAGGTAATGTTTTCTTTGAAATTTCAGCTACTATTTTATCTGGGTACATTTTTTTAAAATGAATTGGCTGTCGTATGGTCAATTGTAGTTACTGTTCTTCCCTGCCTATTGAACAGACAAGTCAGAGCTTAGGGCTTTTTTTGTTTTTTGTTTTTTTGTTGGTTTTTTTTTACATTGGTGGTAGTGGAGTCATGCTGCCCTCCACGCATGTGTCAGAAATTTAAAGAAAGGGTCAGTCGATGATAGAGACGCAGGTGTTCTGGTCTAATGACAGGGATTACTACAGAAAATGTGAATGTTCTGAAAGATTCAGTTCTGAGTGAAAAGAAGCGGAATTTTACTTACCATCCACATACAAATGTCAGTCTATGTAAATATATTAATTAATAGCGAGCGGCCGAAAATCCGACGAAAGATAGATTATGAGATAATGCCTTGTCCGGTTAATCTCCGCTACCAGAAATGAAAATTTGAAAAAAAGCGGATATCTCAAAATATACAGTACTCATGCTAGATGTCAACATAAGCGGATTATGATATAACAATGCACTTTTAAGATGGCTTGTCAATATGGACAAAGAATTTGTTTATGTGACAATAGATAATTTTTCAGTGCATTTCTGTGCAACAATGTCGGCAATAAAAAAATCGCCAGATGGTATAATTTGCCACCAATAAGGAAAAAAAAAATTGCAATCTGCGACACTGGCGAAGTCCTGCACGATTCCTGAATAAACTTTTTACACATTATTTTTCGTACTTTTAAGAAGAAAACAATATTTTTTCATGTATGAGAAAAATACATATAAAATTTCAGAAGCCACGCCACGATCATCTTGTATTATTCATACGCGATATCTTCCCTAAAATGATAATAAACTTTTTTGGTTTTTTTCGTACTTTTAAGAAATAAATTTTTTTTTTTCATGTATGAGAAAAATACATGTATATGAAATTTCGGGAGCCACACCACGACCGTGTTATATCCGAATTTGTGTTATAATGGAGCGTGCTATAGCGGGGTCACACTGTATTACCATTACCTCTTTCCAAGGTTTTGGTGTATTACCAATGGTCCATAAATCATTGAAAATTTCCAAATAAGCGATTTCTGAAGGTTCCCAAATGTGTTTAAAAAACTGGAAATGTGTTTTCTCAGGCCAGGTGGATTATCACAGACCTTGTTTAAATGATCCGTAAGTCCCAGAAGTAAAAATGGTTCATTATAACTTTCTGAATTATTTCATCTTTATTTTAAATATTTGATGTGAAGTTTTCAAATGTATTTTTTCTGTTTATCTTTTCCACCTTTGAAAATATGCTCTATAATTAGATGTTGATTAATTTTTTGAAAAACTATCAACAAGCATGTTTGCTATGTCATGTTTGGAGTTGAAGTTTTTATTGTTTAATTCTAAATGACAGACAGAATTTCCTTTACCATTTATTTTGCAGATTGTGTCCCATGTTTTCTTAATAGAGGAATGGGAGCTTAAAGTATAAATATAATTTTTCTATGATGCTCTCTTACATTCTTTAATTATTCATTGAGTTTTAGACAGGAATATGCAGTACCTACTTAATCTTTCAGGCATCAGAAAATTAAATTTTCTCAGTGCTGCATGATATTGTCTAACAACATCTTTACAGTCTTTTATGAACCATGGTTTTCTGATTATTTTAAAATTAAATGAGGTCTTGGGAATGGATTCTTCTGCAATCTCAAGTAAAACAGATGTAACATGCTAAAGAGGATCATCAATGTTTATAAAGATATCCCTGTTAAGTCTAGTACTGCACAGTATTTAAAACTTGGCCCAGTCAGCCTTCTTTAATTTCTAGTGTGAAATTAACTCATCAATTGTAGAGTACAAGTTCTTCAGACAGATTAGAAAGTGGCCACTGCTGTGAAGGTCATCAGCCACCTTCCAACCAAAATCCAAAAGCAAAGAAGGAGAACAAATTGTCAGATTTATGCACATATATGTGCCCATTCCTGGATGTAAGTATGTCAGAGATTGGGTGTTCTACAGACACAAATCATGTCTGGAAATGAAATCTTCTAAATTTTTGCCTCTCTCATTAATGTGATTTGATCCTTATAAAATGTTATAGGCACTGAAATGTCCAAGTAGAACAAATGAGACAGGTAGATGTTGAATGAGGTTGTCTAATTAATTCGGTTGTAAGTTGGTGTTTAATGGTACATAAGTGGAACAAAATGTTATCACTAAATGAAGACTGATGCTTACAGCAATGGCTTGTAACTTGTGTTTAAAGGAAAGGCATTATGCAGAGCCCTATCATCCACAATAATAAACGCTCCTCCAGAGGCCCAGTCGACATTTCCAGAATAGGTATTAAAAATGGAGTCATTTTTAAGAGTGATGAAGTCTGTATCTTTAAAAAGGTTTTCTGCAGACAGAGCACTTAAGATCATGTTCACTTAAAAGCAGAAGACAATCACTATAGTTGTGTGAAGCCCTCAACAATTCCATTGTATGACTGTTCTTCATTATGAACTAAATGTAGAGATGATATAGTAACTGGTTCAGACATTTCATGTGGGAACACTTCTATATGCTTATATATCAGGAAGCATGGAGTTACATTACTTATTTGCAGATCTGGAGCTGCTTTAAGTACATGGAGTAGTTTCTTCTGCATCCATGTCCTCAAAGTTCCCACACCTATTATGCAGCTTTATAGGGTCATCAGACCCCTTGTGTTGCCCATTAGGGTATAGTTTCCTTTTGCTGTTTGGCAACATTGTCTTTGTGGAGACTGTGTTTTTCTGAGGCTTATAATGAGGAATATTTGAAGGTCAGGTACATTTGTTTGGATCACTGCATCCTTTGCTATCTTTGGACTGGTCTTCACTATTGGCATGAAGATTGGGCAATGCATGGAGGTTCATAATTCTACCATCTTTATGGTTGGGGTGTATTTCACACTTTGAATCTCCTTCTGTTTCCAGGTTCTGAGGTCATTTGAGTAAGTGTGATGCTCTTTCCCAGTTTATACAATGTGGGGTAGCTTTACACTCAGGTTTCCAATGGGAAGAGTCACCACATCAGCCACATATTAGGCTTTTGGAACATCTGTCTTCATGGTGACCATACTTCTGACACTGACACATCAAAGTGAATTTGGCATGCATATCTCAACCCTGACCTGCAAAGATCCAACTTTTACTACCTTGGGTAGTGTTGGTGTGTTGAAGGCAAGTATGATGTGTTGATGTCCTGCAAATTTCCACCACATTTGATATTGATTTGACAAATGGCAGTGACACCTTAGATCCTCATGCCTTTGATGGTTTCAGTGTCACTGACTACCGCCAAGTCAAGTCATGATAGCAAATCTTGCCTTTGGGTGAATTCAGTGACAAGTGAGCAAAAGAGGTAACTAGTATAATATGGAATGTCTTAAATTTTCTTGACATTTTCTGTCTGTCCTCTTCGCTCACACTCCACAAGCAACCCAATTTTAATTTTTTAAAATGTTTTTAGGTGTACCAACAAGCCCATGTAGTCTTTTTGACTATAAATGGTGATAGTGCAGTAAACAGTTTTGATGTACCTTTTGACTGTATGACTGATTCAGATGAAAGCTTTTAAGCAGTTTTTCTAATTTTCCATTATGTTTTGTTGTATATTCATTACCCATGCTCACCCACCCACCAAAAAGTCCAATGAGGAGACACTTATCAAGTACCTGAGATACACAAGTAGTATACTCAGCATGTAAAGACACCTCCCAAATCACCTGTTATGCCACTGCCTTCTAGGAAGAAGTTTGAAGAGGGAAAAGAAAGGGAAAAATGGAGGAAACTGTCAGGGCAATGGTGATATCAGGAGTGATAGAGTCTCGATTTGTCAAGATTGGGCCTATCCCAACCAACCACCTAATAAGAAGTAGAGGCCAAAGTAGTGTGTTGCATCTGGAAGCCATTCATGGGTCTCTATTTAATTAATTAACATGATTCTTTTCTCCCTTAATATGAGTCACAACCCATGGCCAACAGGCTGCTTCCACTCAGTTACCTTTTATGGCATGTAGCACAGATGTGCCAGGCTTATTCTATATCCACCAAACCTGCAGGGGTACATCCTATTAGGAGGAGTAGTAATAACACAATTTCCACAGTAGCCATTTTGGATATCCATGCAAAACATTTTCATTTAGGAGTTCTGGTGAAAACCCCAGGAAAATATGACTTTCCATTCAGGAAGAGTAAAGTTAACAAAATTTTCCAGATGGCTGCTGTGGTTGCCAAACTAGATATCAGATCAGCACCATTTTCATTTAAGGACCAAGTAGACATCACGAAATGTCTTTTATAGAAACCCTCGTGCTGATATGATCATCCATTCAGGAGGAGTAACAAGAACATTTTCCAGATGGCCTGTATTGTTGTCATACTTGACGTCCAAAAGAACCATTTTCCAGATGGCCTGTATTGTAGCCATACTTGATGTCCAAAAGAACCATTTTCATTGAGAAGCAACTAGACAAGTCTTTCAGTGAAATGCCATGTTGATATGACCATCCATTCAGGACAAGTAGCAATAATTAGATTTTAAACATGGCTGCAGCAATAACAAATTGAGTGCTAATGAACAAAGAGCTGTTGGATGATGGACAACAGGCTATCCCATAAGTTCTTCTGATCTATGACCAGAACAGCTAACAAAGGGTCCACATGCTACAGTTTCTGTCACATAAAATAACACTAATGGCTAAGACTGGAAGGGAATAAATCAGGTCATGGTAACTGATATAATATCAGTGAAGTGTGTGTTTAATCATCATTTTATGCCAGAAAATCTATACTGAGTCCATATACATGTTTGATTTGGCAAAGAAATCAGCAATTAAACATTCAAGGTCTTTTCCAGTGGATCCCAAGAATAAAATTCTTTCTAGACCTGTTTACAAATACATGTAAATATCACACAAAAAGATAATATTTTTATTAGTAAAGACCTTGGATGCTTTGCACACCTATGTGAAATGGATTACATGGTACAGCATATTAGTTTTGTAAGTTACTAAGGCATTCAGCTTTCTTTAACACACTTTGGAAATTCAGATGTGCATTGTTGATTTTGCATTCTGTAATAAAGGAGTACCTCTTTTTCATTACTACTATATTTTAATACATACCTTTTCCATTTTGCTCTACTACAAAATAAAGATAATCATTCACATTTTTGCTTTCTCTCAGATTAATTAAGTATCAATCTAAATTTTAAATAATAGAGAGGAAATGCAAACAGCTTATACAGCCACAATTTCTGATGTATTCCCAATATACTCTGGAGTACAGGTTACTTTTCCATTACAAAGTATGGGTAGGAGTGTGAATAGGCACCTTAACTCATGACAAATACGAGTATGAAGACAAGTATGGGCACCTTAACTCATGACAAATAGGAGAATGGTTTCTGGCCATAACACATTAAAAATAAAAGTACAAGTATGAGCACTTAAACTTGTGGGATAAAAGTATGGGTAAGAGTATAGGCACAGAACTGGATTTTCAGATTTTGGCATGCAATATAGTTGAGTATAGTGTACTCTACTCCTTGTCTGATAGACATTGTATGAGAGTGCTGCTTTGAACTTAAAATACATTTATTTTTTCATTATATTCATTACAATGTCATGCTTGTGAAAATTTTTTGATTTACAGCATCAGATGGAATAAGTTCTGAATGGACCAGATTTTTGCAAAATGAACAAAGAATACAAAACTGATGTAGGAGCATAAACACTGTAAGCTAACTTGCCCTTTACCATTGTGGACAAAAGTTAGATTAGAGTAAAGACTTGGTAAAGACATGAGTGTAAACCAACCTTTATACATAATTTTCTGCATTGCTGGAGGAACACCTGTAATTAACAAAGGAAAATATTTCACAAACTGAACAGCAGATGTCTGGGGTGATAATTTTACATGCTATAAAAAATAATGACCATAATACTTTCTACGATAGATAGGCTAATCTTTATTTTTAAGACCATCAATCTATATATATATATATATATATATATATATATATATATATATATAGATTGATGGTCTTAAAAATAAAGATTATATATTAATATTTATTTATACCACATACATTAAAAAAACAACATGGCTTTTAAAGTGTTGTTATAAAGTAATTTGATACACCAATACTAATGATATTTCAAATTGTGATCTGCCCATGGTGCAATAATATGCATAAATAAAATTTCTTGCAACTTTGTGCTGTTGATTCTAGGCCTATATAGATCAATGATGAAATTCCACTCATTAATTTTTAGTGACGTATGAAAATACCGATAAGAAATATTAATAATCCCCATTTTCTAAATGAATTTAATATGGTACGCAATTTCATTGCAATCCTTTCTGCTTTCCATTCCCCCTCCCCTCTCATGCATAAGGGACAAAATATGCAGAAATCTGGAGTGAGAGAGAAAAAGAATTTGGGCTCGATGAAAACCTTGAAATTGACCTTACACCAAGTAACCTACAAGTATATGATGGTATGTGTACTCTTTCCTTGGGATTTATCTACAGTGTTTATACAATCATTGATACAAAGTTGCAATAACCTGTTGACACTCTATGGTAAATTTCTTGCCTACAAGGCACACATACTGTATTTAATACTTCGTTGTTGTTGTTGTTTCTTAAACTTATCATAACGTTCTAAAAATCAATTATTATTAATTAAATACGAAAATATCCAAAGACCGCATCTCTCTCTCCCTCTCCCTCTCTTTGTACGATCGCAGCAAGATACGGGCAAAAATCCAAGAAAAGACAAGTTTAGAGGATTTTCACTTGTGTCATATGACGATGTCTCTGGACCTATGAATGATGGTAAAAGGTAAGTCAAACCAACCAAAGGAAGAGAGAGACAGAGACAGAGAGAGAGAGAAACAATTTCATGCTCTGTAAATGTAAATAAAATATATCTATAATATATGCACACTGTATCAATGATATACCACTCACTATAAATTTTTCATTAAAAATAAACTCAGCAAGGCTCATTTCCCTTTAATGAAAAATGTATACATCTTGTGGTATACACTGATACAGTGTATATACCATACATATATGCTATACATTTATAATAGAGCCCCACGTCTTTTTTGAAGATTAATTAAACTGAATAGCCAACCCGACAAAGCTGATATTTTCCTAACTGATTGAAGGAAAGATTCTGATAAAGATGAATAAACATCATCAATTTTATTCCCATCTTACAGATGTTTTGTGCTAATAATAAAAGGTCTTTCCTTGCTTATAAAATTTTCATCTTGTTCCAGGTCAGAGTGCACCTATATTTTATACACTATATAACCCTAACCTATTCAGTTATGAATGATTTAGAAAAATGAAATTATCCCCAGATTTTTTAAGAATTCAAACTGGGACTAGTATTCTCTAACCATAAACATGCTGATTACTTTCAAGTACCTTCCATGTCATGTGCTACCAAATTGCATCATTTGCTGCTCTTTAGATTAGTTTTATTCTAAGCACATACCACCTGTTTCCTTAAATAACTATTTTACCATGGCCATCTATAAATGTGGTCCTGACACATTATCATTTCAGCCCATGATGATCTTCAACCTGTTAATATGCTATGCACTAAAACAGATACGATTTTATGTTCCTACCATCCTTTAACTCAAGTGATACCATTTTCTATCACAGGTATATGATTAAGATTAACTTGGATAATTTCCAACTCCCTTAATCATTATCTTTTGTACCTGCCTTTATCAACTGTCAGAAATTACTTTGCTATCTATAACATACCCGCTTAAAAATTTCCCAGACTCAAATTATGACTCAGCAGTACTAATAAAATTAATTATATTATCCTAAATTTTGTCATATAAATGCATGGAAAAAGGATATGTGTTTTGGAAACTGTTGCAGATTTTCGACTTTAACCTATTTCAAGGTTGCCGATATATACTATACAACAACTGTGGTGAAACGAATAAGAAATGTTTTGATATTATTATAATATGAGTTCATCAGTATTTTAAACATCTGATATTTAAATATGCAAAAACAGACAATTAAAGATACCAATTTTGAACTTTTGACATACACTATTCTCTATTTTCACTAACATCACTCTATTTAATCAGGAAACAGAAATCATTTCATCCAAATATTAGAGTCCAGTATGGACCCTGAATAATTATTCCTAGGATACTTTGGAATCTTTGTATTGATTGCTGTACTCATTATACTTCTCCCAAAGTGAGCACGGTACAGCACATTTTTCTAAACAATTATAATAGGGAATGGGCCAAATTTCAACTCCAAAGCAGGCCGAACATCCCTGGGACCTTCCCTTAAGGAATTGTTTGACCTTAATGTGACAGTAAAGAGATAAGAAGTACAGAAGAAAAGAAAGATATGTATTACTTAAACTGAAAGACTATAATAAGCCTAGACATGAAAACATTATATAAATAAGGAAATAAAGAAAACCATGTAAATATACGTACTTTCCTTGAGACTTTGTTGATCTTTTTTTTCTCACTTTTATCATTACAACACTTTTTTGAAAACATTCTGTGATACTATCACATGCTTACCTAAATGCTATCAAATACTCATGGAGAGATTCCTGATAATTTACCAAACACAAGAGAATTTTTATTTCATAATATTTATTTTGTTCATAAAGTGAAATGTGATATGTACAATTGGTATTTTATAAGTTCTGAATATTCTGTTATAACATTTCCCATAATAGTGAGAGAAAAAATGAGCATTTTGTCTTTTGACCCTCACCCCCCCAGATGGACTTAAAACAGTCATAACATTTCCTGCAAATGGATGAACTTTGATTCAAGAGGCTTAAGGCACCTGAGACAGCAATGTGGACTCCCCAACTCATAAAAAAGATAGCTGTGATAAAAAGTAAATGGTTTTACCTGCCAGCTCTGCTACATCAACAATCTGTGACAAGATTTTAAAGTCACATCAGTCCTATTCCACTATCATTAGTCAATTTTACTGATGCAAGATTACTACTTATATACAGACCATGAATTGTTACCTGTCAAATCCTGCACATGCTCTTTAAGTTTGGCTACTGTGTTGTCTAATGGAAATATGACATCATATTTCTGCTTATTAAAAATGATCTTAAAATCCACAGTTGCTTGATCAGGCTGTGATGTATCTGTAAAGACAAAAGCTATGCTTGTATTAGTAAATTATCATTGATTGATTTATCCTTAAAGTATTCAAAATGGTTGATAAGTGAATAAAATAAATCTATTATGAATATTAAGACAATTATCAACTATATTACCAGTATGACACAAATATTACCTGGTAAGCTGATTTTGCCCTTTTATAAAGCAGAAACTTGAATACAACCTAATTCTCCTACCTTGAGTAAAAACTGATCTAAAATTTTGCAAAGCTTTGGAACTAATAATAGAACTATTACAAGTATGCAGCTTTCAGTTTAACAGCAAACATATCCTGTTATACTAACATTTCAATGTTAAAACATCCAGTTATGCTAACAATTCAGTTATACTAAATATTCAGTTATACCAAAATATCCTGTTATACTAACAATTTACAGTTTAATAACAGTTCACTGTTATACAAAAATATCCTGTTATACTAACAATTCACAGTTATACTAAAATATCCTGTTATACTAACAATTCAGTTATACTAACAATTCATGGCTGCAACTAAAGATGACAAATGTTACACTAAGTTTCAAGTTTTCAGATATAAACATCATTAATTGACAGTGTTACCTTATTGGGCTCTACTCAAGTATGCACAATTCTACTAACTTCTACAAAAATCATGCCCAAAACGTCAACCAACAAATGAAAAGCATACATCGTATTGGCAAGCTGTACCTTTCTTACATCATGTTTAAAAAACTCCTCCTTTTCAAAAAAAGGGGAGGGGAATTTACCTCCTAAATTTTCAATTGATAATATGATGAACTTTAACAAATCCTCTCAAACTCAATCAATATATGTGATTTCCTTTCCCTTTACCAGTCAGTTTCCATAGAAAGCCATGATTGAGGGACCCTAGGCAGGCTGGTAAACAGTAGTCTTACAATATAGTGGAATCACTTGTCTCTAACAAAACGTAAATTACTTCCAACAATTATAACATAATATTTCTACCATCTTAACAAATGAAAACATAAGCTGACGTAGAACATTAAAAACTACTAAAATCAAATGGATTAATTATAGGTTCTGTGACATCTCCATCTAGCTACAAAAGGCTTTCGCATCTACTGGATATTGGACTAAAGGGTAGGGGTAATAATTGTCAAAAAATGATTACTGTGTGTGTCATTGCTTGTGTATAGATCAGGGTCTGACTGTTGCTGTGAACTGCTTTCATCTCCACCGGGGTCATTGGTCTCTTGTGTGTCCACAGTTTCTACCTTTTCATTTGTCACACAAATATCACCACTTTTGTTTGCAGGTTCCATCATGGCATTTGCTTCTAATTTATAAAAAAAAAAATCATACAGAAAGAGAAAATTAGTTACCACTTCTAGCTGCAGATCCTTAAACTATCTAAAGGAAAATCAGTAAAAAAAAACTTTGCTGCCCACAATGCAAGAACAGTGTTCCATTATTAACTGGATTTAAATCCTTTAAAAATATTCATCCATTATGGAAACACTGGTAAACACTGAAGTTTACAAACAAAAAAGAAACAGCACAAATCTCCAATAAGTTAAGTTTGTGACAGCCATTATAATACTAAACTGAATTTAAGTTAGATATAGAATCAAGGCTTAAATGACAAGTCATAACTTGACTCTAACAGCACATCAACACATGTAAGGTTATATCGTGTCAAGTAAAGCACCCTGCACTGAACGAGACCCTAAAAAATATTTTTTCTGAGCCTCACCATCCCATTTAAACATTTTTTAAGTTTTGCCACCATTCAAACAAAAATCTTCATAACATTCCAGAACATCCTAGCAACCCTCATCTTCGCTAGCCAAGGTTCTGATAACCCTATCTATACCTTGGCAGATCGAACAGAAATATTGGTGCTTTGTCCTAGTGACATCTGTTGGATTTCATGAATTGCCTCCCTTAGTATGTAATGCCAAGTATCCAACTGCATGATGCATTGTACATCGGCCAAAAACAGTGACGGCATTTGACCTAAAAAGGATACATTGTAAATTTAACATCGAAAGTATGACTGTGTACCAGAGGGAAGCCATTACAGGTGTATTTGAGTGAACGGTACTTGTGCAAATACGGACAGGCACTGGAAAATTGCTTATTTATCAGTCCATTCAAGATGTGTGCTCCCCTTGTCTCAATCACATAGGAAGAGTGTTCAAATTTGAACAACTTAATTTTGATTCGATGTGGTGGCTTGTTGCCGCATCCAATATAATTCACAGACCCAAAGCACAGAAATGTCTGCTCATTATGCCAAGGTGTAGATAGAGTTATCGGAACCTTGGCTAGCAAAGATGAGCAACCCTAATTTAGGTCATTACCTGGGGGTTGGGAACTACTGTCTTAAACAGATGTGCTGACCCAAAAATTATTTAGAGTCAAAATTAATTTTGATTGCTTCTCTATGCATTGTATAGTAAAGCTCAAAATATGCAGCATCTTCTTTTTCTTAATTTGTTCTTCCTTTCTTGTCATTTTAGCAAGCTGAGAGGCTAGCCCAGGACAAGATTCAGTTTGCAGTGAGAGTAAATGGTCAGTTCAACATGGAATTTCATATAAAAAGTAAATAACTTTTTTATTCTGTATTTGTACTTGTTGCCATTATTCTTCATTTTCATCAAAATTTCAACTGAGCTGAGTTGAATTTTAAAATATTTCAGTCAAAAGCTCAACACTGTCCTCAGCTTTATTTCAAGATGGTAAAGCATTGATCTTTATTTTTTTACATGTTCAAGCATTAAAGATAAAATTTTGTGGACTTTGAAAATGCATATTATTCCATTACTGAAACAATAAAGTATTTAATTTCAGTGAACCAAACCAATGTAAACACTTACTTAGTGTGATTATACTGTCAGTGCTACTTCCAAGGAATGAAACCAATAAATTACAAATAATGTTAATAAGGTTGTGCCTGTGTGTGTCTGTGTGTATGAATGTGTGCCAGATGAAAGTCGACTATAACAATGAATTAGCTTCTACTGTTAAGTTTTCTATTCAAAACATATTCAAGTCAAAATGGACTCCAACCAATCTGAAAGGTAACTAAGACAAAAGATAACCATAGGAGTCAAACCAAGATCATATGTGCAATTATATAAATTATTATACATTTTTGGCCCACATTAACCATTTTTTATGTCCACATTCATGTTTTGTTTAAAGTAAGCATAAAACAAAAACAATATTTGGGTTAAATAGAAACTGTGGATGCTAAATCTCTTTATATTTATTACAGTCCAAATGAGGATGATCTGAAGAGAGTTCCAGTTTCAAAAATGTATGAAAATGTTAAGTAAAGAAAACTGTACAGTTCAAGTTTTAGGTGATTTCAACTTAACAAAATTTCCATGGGTAAATAATGAACTAAATATCAAACAAGTTGTCAATTACATTGATAAATAATGAACTAAATATCACACAGGTTGTCAATTACAAGGGTAAGTAGTTAACTAAATATCAAACAGGTTGTCAATTACATGGATAAATAATGAACTAAATATCACACAGGTTGTCAATTACATGGGTAAGTAATGAACTAAATATCAAACAGGTTGTCAATTACATGGGTAAATAATTAAATTAACAGAATACCAAACAGGTTGTCAATTATCATCAGTCTATGATACTTTTATTTAAAACCTTTCACAGTTCAGTCTCATTCAAATGATAACCAAGCCAACATGATTTGGAAATGTTTGACAGTCATAACAATGGTTGACAGCCAATGTCTCCCACTTATTCAGAAACAGGTGAGCTGTAATGCCCATCAAGCTATCATCCCATTTCTCTTACTTGTATTCTCTGTCAAGTCACTGAACACACCAGTTTCAAATCTTGTAAAGCACTAAAATCGTAATGGAATAAAATGCATGACCTCCAACATGGTCTTTGCAAGAAAAAAGATCCTATGAAATACAACTTGCCACATTGATTGAGGACCTTGCAAGGACTTGATACACCTTGGTTTCAGTAAAGCCTATGACAAAGTAAACCAAGAAAAGATGGTTCATAAGCTATACTTCCATGAAAAAAGAAACAACACTAATAAATGGATTCATGCTTTTCAAAATGGAAGGTTTCAGAAGGTTGTGCAGAAGGTGAAGAGTCATCTGCAGTACTTGTGAATTCTAGACTTTTCCAAGGATCAGTCACTGGTCCTATACTAATTATGGTCAATATAAATGAACCGCCTAATACTATAACTTCATGTGTCAGGCTGTCTGCCCATGACACTGCGATGTATTTAACTATACAGATCATGACACTTCAGGCTGTCTGCCAATGACACTGCTATGTATTTAACTATATATATTGACACTTCAGGTTGTCTGCCAATGACACTGCTGTGTATTTAACTATATATATTGACACTTCAGTAAGATTTTGGATAGGCTTATGGTTTGGGAAAAGGAGTATGGAATTTAATCCAACAAAATGTCAACATCTCCAGATCAATGCAGCAAGAAACCCTGTGTACCCACAAAATACTTCCACCATGGAAAAGCTTTACAACTGCCACTTTTGCAAAAGATTTTGGTGTCAGCATTCCAGTAATCTCTCCTGAAACTTATATGTTGATGAAATCACTAATTTGGCAAATCACACTTTAGGTTTCATTAAAAGAAAAATCAAAATTAAAACTCAAAATTGCAGACAAACTGCTTTTAAAAACCAAGTCAGACCACAATTTGAATAATACAGATGTAACTAGGACCTAAATTCTAAAATATACAACAAAACGATCTACAAGGTGCTGGTCTAGTTCTTTTTTAAAAAAATAATTTGTATAGCCAATACTGTGAAAGCCTAATTATTAGGCTTTCACAGTGTTGGCTATACAAATTATTTTTAGCCTAATACAACATGATGGTCAGGGTTCATAAAAGTAATGTAGCATATCATGCAATATCCAACCAAGTCAGATAACTTAAGAAAATATTGCATGTATATCCTCTTTGCTTTACAAGATGGGGTGCCTAAAATATAGACTTCAATAAAAGAGTTACCAACTTGATGCATATTATTAAGTGAGAAATTCTTACAACAGTCATTGTATTAATAACTGTAGTTCCATCACAAATGTTTACAATGAAGCATAATTTATGATAATTTTTTCTGCTATTTTCCATTTGAATCCAAATACTCAATTTCTTGCTAATACACTCACACTAGCTTATGAAATGCTGTATTTTTCAAAATGTACAAGTTTGCTGGACATGTCCAAAATGTCTGATTTTATTACGACCATAAAGTGCACAAATCAGATATTGGGAGTATCTAAAAAGAAACTTGTATTTAAGCTTGAAAAATACTTTAACTTAAATTCAAACAGAAGGTCATGGGTACTGACCTTGTAATGCACTTGAGATTAGCAATTCAACAGGTTTGTGTAAGTGTGTGACTAAACCTTTGATTTTCATTGGTAAAGAGTGATCGCCATGAAAATAGTTGATTCATTCTCCAATTCTCCAAATGATTGAAACAAAAAAAATTAAATAAATTCTATATGTTCATAACTAAGACTTTACACTACTGCAGAGCAGAAACAAGGAGTATTATGTCAGATTATATAGTAAATCCCTCCCGATCGACAACTTAAATGACTGTTCCAGTGGTTGACAAAAGTACAGCTGTACATGTAATTTTAGTATCACAATGTCAAATGGAATGTGTATATCAGAGTGATCTGAAGCCACTGTCTGCATCTGTAACCAGGAACTAAAACAGAATTAGGATGAAGGGGGGTGGGGTAAAAGCATGTGGCTCTGACCATAACTGCTCCCGACGATTTGGGCAAGAAACTCATTTCAATGGGTGTGTATAATAGTCAGTTGAGCAGGTCTGTTGGTTTCCCTTAAACAGGTAGGTAAATTAACTGATTAACAAATCTGGATGAGAAACTTTTTTACCACAGCAATTGGTACTTGGTTGTGCAGATGACTCAGCAAACATCTGTTCACTACATGTATTGTTTACCCTGGATTGAGCACTGATTGTACACAGGAGTTATTTAGATCAAGCTTAAAGATGACTTATTGGTTTTATTCCTGATGGTTCACAAATAATTAGCTTTTTAACAGCTAACATCTTTAAAAAAAAAAAAAAAAAACGAGCATTAGTGATGTTTTTTTCTTCAAACATACATCACATTTTGCCAAATTATTACACCAAACTCATGCTTTTTCTGGTACTAAAGCATAATAGTACTTCAAGAAATAGGCAACATTATTATAAAACTTAGGAAGCCACACCATGACTTTGCTACATCCGAATTCATGCTATAACAAAGTATGTTATAACAGGGTTTCACTGTACTGGTATATCAAAATTATTAATCTAACGTTTATGATACAACCATTCCAGGGCTGAGACATATATAAAACTTTTATCCAATGGCATTTTTTTCGATAAAATTTCCTTTCTAATGATATTGTAAAATCACAACACCTGAAGTGTTTCAGTCATGCCACAGGAAATTTTTACATCACCCATAATAATATAGCTATTTTTACATGTTAACATAACCTATTATCCTAGCTTTTACATGTTATCATGACCTATTATCCTAACTTCTGCATGTTATCATAACCTATTATCCTAACCTTTACATGTTATCATAACCTATGATTCTGACCTTTACATTATCATAACCTATTATCCTAACCTTACATGTCATTATAACTTATTATCCTAACCTTTATAAGTTATAACTTATCTTAACCTTGTAAATTTTTTAACACTAACATCTTAACAAATTTTTAAAATTCTCATATTCTTAAATGTATCTCAAATCTCTCTTCACTAACAACACAGACATGCAGATTCCCACATGGGGTTGAAGCAAAAAAGAGCAGAGTCAATTCTAGAACTGAAAATATGAAGAAGTAAATGAAAATGAAAAGAAGGGAAATTCCAAAACTTGGAAGGACTAAACAAAGAACTAAAGGCAAGGCATCTTAACATTATGCTCAATTTTTGCATACTTGGTGAAATTTTCAGCATGATTTTCTAGAAATCAGCATGAATCCAACCATCATGTATCCTAAATGGACAAAAATATTATTATCACTCTCGACCCTGAGATAGAAATATTATTATGATCCTAAAACAGACCTCAGGATAGAACTATTATGATCCTAAAATAGACTGAGCTACAACTACTATGATCGACAGAACTATTATGATCCTAAAATAGACCCTGAGATAGAGCTATTATTATGATCCTAAAACAGACCCTGAGATAGAACTATTATTATGATCCTAAAATACACGTTGAGACAGAACTATTATGATCCTAAAATAGACCCTGAGATAGAGCTATTATTATGATCCTAAATTTAATAGACCGAGACAGAACTATTATCGTCCTAAAAATAGACCCTGAGATAGAACTACTATTATGATCATAGTGGAGCATCAAATTGTGTTTTGCCACTTTTTATTACTCCAATGAGTAGAAACGGCCTCAAGTTGTACTTGGCTTGCCCATGGATATCCAAACTTGGTATACAGCCACAGGAAGGTTAAGTTTCACAGGTTTTAGTATATGCTTGTAAAGTGTGGGACCCACATTTCCAGGTTTGAGAAGATGAAACTGACAAAAATCCAAAAGCGTAATTCTGAGATCCAGTTAAAACTATACCCCTTGAAGTATGACCTCAATACATATTAATTGTCTTTGAAACCATTAAGAAAGACATTGACTGGAAATAAAATTAATATTTTTCTACAAAGGTCTGTGAAACAAAGCAAAATTACCTTGCCAAAACTTAAACCAAACCAAAACGAACCAGTAAACATCAACATCAGTATACTTATATGATACCATACACAAAAACTGAAGTTACAAATTCAGTTTTTTCACCAATGCAACCCAAAGATGGGAAACAGTTATAACAAATATTAATCATAATGTCTAATTCTCAAAAACCGATTGAAAACTTTTCAAAATTATACTATTCACGCACAATGCTGTTTGTCTGTACCCCATACTGATTTTAACAAAAAGCATCAAGGATATAAAAAAAAATGCACAAAACTTAGTAATTTCATTCGCTGATTTATAATTTCTAACCTGACTATCACCAAGGGGTCCCTAACACTCCACTTATTAGCACTTCAAAGTAAAATTAAACTCTCGATGTCAACAAGCAGACAGACTGCTCTCTGTCCTTTTCTGGCTTCTGGAACAATCCATTTCAGTAAAAACTGTGTTGTCTGTGTCCAATATTTGCAATGTCAAGTTTTAATATTTCTAAAACAAACTTAACAATTTAAAAGAAGGAACTCTGGTATACAAGTATTCCAAAAGATGTAAATTTGTGGAATTACTGAGACTATCAAAGACGGTGAACTACATCAAATCTGTTACTTGCAAATATAGGTTCACTAAAGCAAATATAGTGACCATGTTACAAAAGAAACTCCCATTTGACTTTAAATGCCAAGAAGCTGACAGTATTTGAGACCCCCTGGTGAAAATCTGGTTACAATGCTGAAAAAATCAGACAGTCTGACAACTGGGGCCCCTCTGATTTCAAATCAGGCCCATCCTGTATTCTGAAAGCGGTGCCCATCGGGCTTGTGAAAAAAATTAATCAGATTTGTCAGAGAAAACTCAGATCATGCTGATGAAATGAGATAATGTATTTTCAAGATGTTGACATACCTGCTATAACAAGGAGCTATCTGATTAAAGTCAGATCAGCACTGTCCTATGTGAAGTGATCTGATTTTAATCATATTGTAATATGGCATATCATGCTAGAAACAAGATTTTGTACTCTGAAACCCCCTGACACAAAAGCATTATGAAAAAACACAATTTCCAAGCATCTTTGAAAATACAAGAAAAAAACCCACCACTTTCAATATATTCCCATTACATGTAGCATATATAAATGGTGAACAGTCATGACTGGAGCTGATATAAAACTATCCCTTGGGCAATTTAAATAGCGGTAATTAAAAGGCAAAGAGGTCATGTATA
This sequence comes from Megalonaias nervosa, assembly GCA_016617855.1. Classification (NCBI taxonomy): domain Eukaryota; kingdom Metazoa; phylum Mollusca; class Bivalvia; order Unionida; family Unionidae; genus Megalonaias; species Megalonaias nervosa. Next base: position 269,736 of record JAECUM010000386.1, on the reverse strand, counting down.
AACTGCCATTTCACATATTACTTAACTGGCTGACAATAGCAAGTGAGAGGTGTTTGAACACTGCAGTGGGAGAACCCATTATGCTAATTTGCATAGGTACGATCTGGATTTGCAACAACCCAATATAGGTAATCAAACAGATGCTAGATGAATGTAAGAGAACAAAAGCTATTACGTATCATTGCTTTGAATGAAAATGTTTAAGCTGTATGTATTATAGGTTTTTGACAAGTTTGTGAACAGTGACAAAATTTCTTTGAAGTCAGGTATAAAATGCATAGCATGATCACTTCAGTTGTCAGAATGGTGTTCATGTTTGATTCATTTCTGAAGCTGATTTAGGAAGCAATTAGCTATCAATAGTATCAGCAAAGCCCAACAAAAACAAATTTCAGAACTGGTCAATGGAGTTTTATTTTCTGAAGCAGGCCAGCAAATTAAAAAATGGTCGGGGAGAGGCAATTGATTCTTTGTACATACTGCAAACAACACACTGACATATGTCAACTTGGTTCTGACCAAGATTTCCTCAGAGAATCCAGCTGACGTTTGAACACCAGGACCATAAAGTCTCTAGTGAATATTATCATGAACACACTTGCATTACCTTCAAACCAACCCCCTACTGAATTTATATTTGAACTGTAGCAACTGTAATGTTGTGTGCCAAATATTATTAAAAATGGGGAAAATTTTGGCATATGGAAATTGGAATCTGGGCTTGTGGAACTTCATTCAGGGCTTGTGGGTTTTTTTGAAGTTGCCAGCCCTGGGCCTGTGTCTAAAAACAATTTCTTTAAGCACTGGGTTAGAACATTTAAATGAATGAATGAAATGACAAAGTTTAATGCATATTTTACATCCTCAAAGCTTTTGTTTTTTAAGATCAGTAGGGGTGTACAAACAAATGGGAGGGTGTGCAAGTACTGTAGTACAAACATATTTTATTTCAGAAATAAGTTCTTATTGTAAAGAATGATATTTTGCAGTGCAAAAAATGTCACAAGATGAAGCATAAAACTCATCAAGATCAAGGACTATATTAGATGTTCAAATGTGTACACATCATCAACCTTGAAAACAAAGAAGCGTCTAAGATAAAGAACATTTTCTTTTAATTACTCTAACTTTTTAACAAAAACATGTCAAGTAAAATCTCACAAACCTGTGCTGGAGCTAATCTGAGTTTCCTCTGACCCTTCCCACCCCATGTTTGATATTTGGACATTTATGTTGGGGTGTAGGGTTGAGTCATTTGCCTATCAAAAAGTTGGAATTCGCTGACACCATGCAGTGTTGGCATAGGGTAGCTGCTTACTAGCCAGCCTAGTGAATTGAACAACCTTTCATTGAGATATACCTGCATGAAATCAATAGGAATATGATTTACTTTCTGAGCAATTTTACATATATCATTCGTTATGTCTGTAATCTGCTGACAGATGAGATGAAACTAATGCATTGATGAAATTTGATCTGGAACTCACCATCTGCATTGCTAGTCACATGACTACATGAATCTGGCAACCTACATGTCAATAGTCTGGTTCCCTGCTTCATATGCACTCTGCTATATGAATTCATATACAATGCAGGGAGCATATGAAGCTGGGAACCAGACTAACATGTCAATGACATCAAAAGTTCAATAATCATGCAGAGGTCTGGCTAGGATTTTAAAACTAGGAGTCCAGGACTCCCATTTTGGTAAGAATAGGAGTCCCACCAGCAAAAGTTGCAGTCCCCTCCCAGAAAATGTTGAACTTTGCAGATTAGAAGAACTGTTGGTTGCCATTGAGTTTAATTTCCACATTCTTTATAACACTGACATGTACAACCATGCCAGCCTATTCTGCGCATCTGGTAATTCTGCACAATGATAAGTCATTTCTGTGAACATTGGATCATGTGTTGTTTTGGCTGAAAATCCAATTTGTAAAGAAGGAACAATCGTCCTTTAATTAAGGAAAGTGATATTCATAAAGTGTACAAAAATAACCCACATTTCTATTCAAAATGAGTAAAAAAATGTGATTTCTAAAATGTCAACATGAAGACCCAATCTATGACCTTCTTGAACTTGTAACCCAAAACAACCTATTTAATATTTATCTTTTAGACTCATACAAATAAATACATTATTTAAATGATAGAATAGTTTACCTTAGAACAATGCTGTATCTTAATCCAAGTTTCTAATTTTGCAAGAAGTTGTCCCACACCTACTTTATTGTCGGCTATCCAATTTGTCAACTTGCATCTCGGACGGATTCTCAAGAAAATTCCGGGCATATAGTCTGTTTCTAAATTCTTTGGTAACTTTTACCCATAAACAAGAAGTTGTAAGCACATTATATCATATTGATCGTTGTTTCTCCTCAACATAATAGCTTATTTTTTAAATAAAATAATGTATTTTTACTAATTTTTTACAAGATCGGTTCAGTTTGCTTAATAGCTCTTGCCATTTAATGACATTGTTATGTTGAATTCTGTAAAACCAGCTATAAATATGACCCAGATCATTGGCTGAGATGCTGACGGAAAAGGTCTAAAGTAATGTATTTCATTTCCAGAGCCTGCTGCGTAAACATTACATCTTTTCAAAGCCATGCGCAGAATAGGCCGCCATATCTCAAGTCATGAAAACATAGGGGTGGTATCCCGTTTGTCCAAAATTAGTATTATTTTGAACAGCATATTCTGGTGACAATTGCCACTTTTCAATTGGTAAGCATTCCAGAATTTTATTTTTGTCAATCAGTCGAATTCGATATGCGTTTTGCACCAATACTGGTGACCTTAGATGCGCAGAATAGCCCAACTCTGGTGTAACTCTTGTTTGTCTTTCAGGGTGAAACTGAATTGTGTCAATCCAAGGAATGGTCTTATTCCAAACACTAAGCCAGGCATCACACACTTTCTTATACTTGGCTACTATCCCATCCAAACTATCAGTTCCAGCAACTTTAGCATTCTTCTGAATCTTAATTAAAATCTTTGTCAGTTTACCGTTCAACCCCCAAATGCTTATGCAAATTTGCAAACAATGTTTTGTCCAAGACTTCATGTGTCTTGATTTAGAGGTCGTATACACTATTTATTTGGCTACAATCAAAAATGAACACAATAATGGAAGCTAAAGTTCTGATGTACTCTTATAATAACCACATGTACATCTCGGGGTCTTTCTGCCTCTGAATTCAGTCATTGTAAATATCAGCACATCTTCCCACCCAAGCTGCTAGTCGAAGTCTTTGAACTTGCCGCCCAGCTATTGCATCATGTTCCTTTGATGTACTCTTATAAATACAGCAGGCACATCTTGGGGTCTTTTAACCACTGAACTATGTCATTGTAAATATCAGCACAGCTAAAATGATCAATTAATCAACACATTCTCCCACTCAGTAGGTGGCTGAAGTAGGACTGGTAAGTCTTTTGAATTTGCCACCCAGCTATTTGCATGCGTATGGTGGACTCCTGCATGGGTGATTTTCTGCATCCCAGATCAAAATTTTGCATACAAATATGTGTAATTAAGCGTTTCCAAGATCTCTGGTCATGTGATATCAATAATAAACCATTTCCAAAGTCGTTGTTGGAAAACAGATCTAAAGTATAAATGAAAATCACATAAAAGAAAATATGAAGTTCTCAAAATATTTATTCTGAAAGCAACAACCAGAAATCTGACACTGTTGCAGCAGCTTGCTGAAAACCAGATTTGCCAAGCAGAGAGCACATGTTAATGCAGTAGTCACATGATACCAACAAAAACATCACTGACATGTACTCTATACTTGACAAATCTGGTTTTCCCCACCTTGCTGCGATAATCAGAGATTCCAGATTGTTGTTCTAAGAATAAATATGTTGAGAATTAAGTATGTATCATAGATACTTACAAACATTGTGTGACTTATATTTAATATTTTCAAATTTTAAATATTGATATCATGTGACTATTGGACCACTGATGTCACTGACATGTAGGTTGCCAGATCTGTGTAGTCATGTGACTAGCAATGCAATTGGCAAGCTCCAGGTCAAATTTCCTATAGTTTCATCTCATCTGTCCGCAGACTGAAGACATAACAAACGTTATACTTGTAATTTCTGAGAAAATAAATCATATTCCTCTCAATCTCTGGCAAGTATATCCCTATAAAAAGTCATTAAAGTTTGCTAGGCCGGCTAATAAGTGCTACCCTATGATAACACCACATGGTGTCAGAGAATTCCAACTTTTAGATAGGAAAATGACTCTGACCCTACAATCTAACATAAATGTCCAAATATCAAAAAAATGGGGTGGGAAGGGTCAGAGAAAACTCGGATTATCCTGAAGCACGAAATTTGGCAACGTTTGCAGCCACACTCAACAAAACAAGAATCACTGCTAAAAATACTAAATTCGGGCAAGTTTCTTAATGATTTTGACCCTTTTGTTCTTACTCTTTATGGGTTAGTTTTGCTTAAGATGTTTCGACTTATTCCTCGAAAATATGTGACATTAAAGAGATATCTACGACAGCATAATATCAGATTTCTTATGATCACTCGTACTTGAAATAATCATGCAAATATTTTCATAAAATATACATTCAAACTGGTTACAATATATATGTAACTTTGTTTCTTTTGTAAAAATTGTTTTGTTTTGCTGCGTCGGCGTTGTTTAAAATGGTTCAACTACAGATGTTGTTTCCATGAACACTCCGCGCTCACCGATTCAGCAGTTATCTATATATCCCGCGATGACGTTACTTAAATTAACACACGATAGTATTTCTGATTGCTTTAAATATTTCTTGTATACTTAATAAAGATGAAAATCAAGCAAAATTGTGATGAGTCATGACTTTCTACCTTCTGACGCCATATTGAATGTTGACATACTATTTTCATGACTTCTTTTTAAAGATTCACTCCTGAATATTACATCAGGATACCGTTGCCGGTTTATTATCTGCTGCCACGTGGACTTTACGCTCGTACTTCGGAATATAAATATTTAATTTTGGACTCAAGTGATTAAAACCGAAGCCAGTAAAAGAATGATACTTGAAAGCTCGTTATGTTTAGATGTAGAATAGTTTGTGGTACTATCAATATGTTTTATTGTGCTCTAAAATCTAAATATTTACTTAGTATCAGAGATTAATTTTGTCCAGGAGGGCTATTGGACAATTCGTCCAAAGACAATTCGGAATAACTTGGACCGAAAATAAGACAATTCGGCCCAACTCGAAAGACAATTCGGCCCAACTCGAAAGACAATTCGTCCCAACGTAATAATACAACTGACTTTAGTTTTAACAAGTATTTATTTTTAAAAGGAAATACTCAGTAAGAAATATTCAGTAATTTATAACTTATATATGCGTAAGTTAACCAAGACAAAATATTTTTGGACAATTCTTATATAATTTGTTTTTACCGTATACTTCAAAGTCCTTTCTTTAGGTAACTGAATTATTTTTTTATTTTTTATTTTTTTTATTTTTTTTATTTATTTGGGGGGGGGGCGATATAATGAGTGTAATGTATGAAATAAAGGCAGGTCACCTTTTCCTTTCTAGTACTTATTTTGTTTTTCAAAGTGAGAACGAATATCAATGATGTACAATAATTAGTTCCTACCTGTGAACGTGTGCACTGGTTTGAGAACACCGTTTCATTCTCAATTTAATTAGTTTGTGAAATAGAATACGTTGAGAATAAAATTTGAAACATTTGTTGAATTAGATAAATGTTTTTCGAAGTTATAAAGGTTAGGAGCTTTTGGATATCTTTAGGAAAGCCGTCCCAAAGACAAATATTACATGGGAGAAAGGACGTCTGAAAAAAAGAAGTATAGTAGAGATGGATGTGATGTTTTGGGAGTTACGTAGACAATAATGAGATGCATCATATCTCCTGTGGAAGAAGGTCGATTTTGTTAGGCACTTGAGTATTTATAACTAAATACAATATGCATAATCTCTTCTTCTTCCTTCCTTGTGCAAGAGTTTTATCAACCAGTTTTTGTGTATAAAAAGACTCTCAAGAGCAATTAATCGGTGCAGCTTCCAATTTAATTTTTTTCTCCAATCTGCCCATATCTTCAGTACAGCAATTGTTCCAGACTTGAGAAACATATTCTAAAATGTGACGTATGAAAAGAATATATACAATTTGACCAAAGCTTCATGCGAAAAGAACTTTTAGTCAAGCACAATATAAATAGATATATGTATGTATGTATGTATGTATGTATGTATGTATGTATGTATGTATGTATGTATGTGCACTCAAGCTGGTGAGTTTTGTGTATACAGGCTCAGATGTATTTTGCTTTGTTTCACTTTATCCCTTTCTAGCAATTATTCTGTTTCTCATATGAGAGAGAGAGAGAGAGAGAGAGAGAGAGAGAGAGAGAGAGAGAGAGAGACCCGCACACACGGACAAACGCCTTCAGACGTACACAGTCTTTGCATGTGTGTATATTTTTTTTAAAAATTAGCAGCTTACAAGGGAACAAAGATAATTTGTACCATAGTTATGACTAGCAATCAGTTTATTCATTTCTAATTTGTATGGAATAATGGAGCAACTATGATTGACGATATTGACTGGTACTGTCAAGCTTTCAGTTTATGCACGCACACAATAAAAGATAAACTTAAATAAAACATAACTTAAAATAAAAATAAAAACAAACAATAAACTTAACTGGTAAGAGCTTGATATTGCAGCAACTAAACACTGACAAAATGTTCAGCATTACTCTCTCTCTCTCTCTCTCTCTCTCTCTCACACACACACACACACACACACACACTGTTTGTTCGTACCGTTTTTCCAAAGACACTCCACGTGGATATGGGCCAAATTGTGCTGGATATCCACCTGTCACTAATATACGTCATCCATTCATCTAACGTGGCGGTTCTGACCTTTCCTTTTAATTTTTCAAAAGCTGCGGGGATATGTTCGGCTGGCAGAAAGGGCAAAGCAAACACCTTTCTACAAAACTTGAAAACAACATCCCGCTGGTTGTATGCCGTCTACAAATAAACAATATATACATATTATCCTTTATACTGATGCAGATAATGAGATCATTAACATAATAAGGAAAATTTTACAAATGAACACCGTGAACCATCTTATCTCTAGGTTCAAATAGTGAAGAACTGATAAAAATATAAATGAAGATTTCACGTGTCAGGAATCGACTAAATATGAAAAATATAAAAATAGAACAATATTTACCTGAAGACCTTTTCCTGAAATTTTCGCCACACATCCTGGCCCCAGTGAATGGCACATCCATTTATATGTGGATTATCGAAAACCAAGCGGAGTGCCTTCCATATTCCACTTTCGCATACTTCAAAGTCCTTGCTTTAGGTAACTGAATTTTTTTTCCTAAAACCTATTCTATTTTACAACCTATAAAAATTGTCAAAAACATTTTGTCCTACTTAAATTATATATATCTTACATAGTATCTACTTGTTGTTTGAAGAAAAAGAACTTGATACAACTATCGCAAAGTTGGGCCAAATTGTCTTTCGAGTTGGGCCGATTTGTCTTTCAAGCTGGGATGAATTGTCTTAATTTCGGCCCAAGTCGGGCCGAATTGTCTTGGGCCGAATTGTTTTTGGGTCGAATTGTCTATAAGCCCCACAGGAGTGCAAGCAACTCAGACACACGTAATGTGAGTGAGCCAGTCATTCGGTGTAGAGTCTCGTACGGATGAAGTGCCCCAAAACGTTTTTTAAAAAGGGGTGGTGGGTGGTGGGTAAAACACCAGCCTTTGATACTACCCTGCTGTGATTGTAGAAACAAATCCTGCTAAGCGCAAGTCTATAGGCAAGCATATCATACCGATCAATACACACAGTGCGAGTCCAGTACAATGAATGAATGTACTGTAGCAGCTAATGTGTTTGTGATCGATGGTCGGGCTTGTGCGTGTAAGTGGTAATCAATACCCTTTATGACCGAAACTGCGGCTAATCCTCGTGCTTTTGAAACAACAGTTCGGTTTTGATATTATCAAAAATATCGTGTGCTCTCTCTTCGCCTTTTTCTTTTCCATGTCAATGCTTTAAGGTATATTCTACGATTTTTATCACAAAGTGTGATGATACCGCTGTAATATTTTCAGTTTGAGGAAATAATTTAACCTTTTTACTATATATTTTTTCTTTTTTCCTCATGTCACTGGATTGTAACATTATCTGATTATGATAAGCTTGATTCAAAATCCTTGCTTCTTCCTACGTGTACCTATTGCAAGAAGAAAGGACACGTTATTTCTGATTGCTTCAAATTGAAATATAAACATCAGAATCAAGATAGACCTATTCCAAATCCTCTTATTTCTAACAGGTCAAGGTCACGGTCATGTATTGAAAGCAACACATCTGTTGGGTTTCAAAAACCCCAGTCTGATTTCATTATGGAGAATTATGAACCATTCATGTCGAAGGGTTCTATATCACTCTTGGGTGATTTGGCCAATTCTATCCCTGTTAAAATTTCAAGGGATACAGGAGCTTCTCAGAGTCTTTTATTATCATGTACTTTGCCTTTTTTTGAGAAGTCTTCTTCTAATGAGAGTGTTCTCATTCAGGGAGTAGAGTGCGGCTTTGTTAATGTTCCTCTCCATTGTGCAAATTTGTCATCAGACCTAATTTTAGGACCTGCGACAGTCGGAATAGTGTTTTCTTTACCCGCTCAGGGCATTAATTTATTACCAGGCAACGACCTAGCTGGAGATAGGGTTGTGGTTAATCCACTTGTAACTGACAAGCCTTGTTTGGATCAGAAAGTTGATCCAATTGAAAAAGAATTCCCTGATTTATACCCAGCTTGTGCAGTTACCAGAGCTATGGCAAAGAAAGTTCTTGACAATGACTTCGATAAAGAAATTATTCCTTTAACTGACACATGTATTGGTCAGGCTTTTGATGAGGTCTCTTTCACTCCTTGTTTGGATCAATCAAAAGGTACTGATCACAGTGATCCTCTTTTAACTACTCATTCTCTTTTTTCTAATCAGGGTGACAAACGATAATCACTTGTCGTCGAACAGGAAAAAGATCCTGAGATCTCCTGTTTGTTTCAGAGGGCCATTAGTGAAACTGAAGCCAATGAAGTACCGGTCTGTTATTTCATTAAAAATGGAATTCTTATGAGAAAATGGAGACCTCCCGAGGTACCTGTTGGTGACGAATGGTCAGTGAACTATCAAACTGTACTTCCAAAATGTTACAGACAGGAAATACTTAGTCTGGCCCATGAAACTCCCCTGGGTGGTCAAATAGGGATTAATAAGACTTATCATAAGATCTTGACTCACTTTTATTGGCCAAAAATCAAAAGTTATGTTTGTAAATACTGCAGATCGTGTCATAATTGTCAAATGGTAGGAAACCCCAATCAAAAGATATCTAAGGCTCATCTGCAGCCTATTCCTGCATTTGACGAACCATTTAGCAGAATAATGGTAGACTGTGTTGGTCCCTTACCTAAGACCAAGTCAGGCAACCAATACTTGTTGACCATTATGTATGCGTCAACAAGATTCCCAGAGGCAATTCCTTTGAGGAATATAAAAACTAAAACAATAGTAAAAGCTTTGATAAAGTTTTTTTTACTCAATTTGGCCTTCCTAAATCTGTCCAATCGGATCAAGAGTCAAATGTTATGTCTGGAATTTTCCAGCAAGTTATGTATGAATTAGGCATTCAACAATTCCAATATTCTGCCTATCACCCTGAGAGCCAAGAGGCTTTAGAAAGATTTCATCAGACTTTGAAAAATATGATTCGATCATTTTGCTTTGATACGGGTAAAGATTGGAATGAAGGCATTCATTTACTGTTTTTTGCTGTTAGGGAGTCAGTTCAAGAATCTATAGGATTCAGTCCCTTTGAACTAGTTTTCCGACACACTGTGCGTGGACCATTGAAGTTGTTGAAAGAGAAACTTCTTTCTAATGAAGATACTGAACTTCTCGATTATGTTTCCATTTTTAAGTATAAGTTGACAAAGGCTTGTGAGGTTGCAAGAAAGAATCTGCACCCTACTCAGACAAAAATGAAATTAAGGCATGATAAAACTCAGAGGGAAGGAGTTTTCATCCTGGTGATAGAATTCTGGCTCTCTTGCCCATTCCACAAAATCCTCCTCAGGCCAAGTATTATGGTCCGTACAAGGTTGAAAAGAAAGTAAATGATTTAATTTACATCATAAATACTCCTGGGAGGCGAAAACAAAAACAACTTTGCCACATAAACATGTTAAAGGAGTATATTGAAAGAGATAGCAATTAATTTAGTCGTACCTGTCCTACTCACTGAGGATTTAAGTGAAGGAATTCAATCCGACTCTATTGATTTTGGAGTGACAAATCTTCGGAATTCTGAAATTATGAATAATCTGGACCAGAAACTTTCACTGTTGCAACAACAAGAAAGGAATGAACTTAAACAGTTATTATTTGAATATGAGCACTTATTTCCAGATGTTCCTACGAGGACAAACAAAATTTTATCATGACGTTGAAATTGTAAATTCCAAACCTGTGAAACAACACCCATACAGGATGAACCCTCTCAAACAGGAATACTTTAAAAAAGAAATTCAGTATTTGCTGGAGAATGATTTCATAGAACCCAGTAAAAGTGACTGGAGTTCACCATGTATTCCTGTTCCGAAACCAGATAAAACTTTCTGTATGTGCACTGGTTATAGGAAGGTCAACAGTGTGACAAAAACAGATTCATTTCCATTACCAAGAATTGATGACTGCATTGATAAAATTGGAAATGCCAAGTATGTCACCAAATTTGACCTTCTGAAAGGATTTTGGCAAATTCCATTAACGGAAAGAGCAAAGGAAATTTCGGCATTCGTGACTCCAGATGGACTTTATTAGTATAAAGTGATGCCGTTTGGGATGAAGGGTTCGCCCAGTACCTTTCAACGTTTGATGAATATGATTACCTCTGGTCTAGATAATTGTGATGCTTACATCGATGATGTATGTCATTATCTACAACGACACCTGGAAAGAACATTTAGCAATAATTCGGAAATTCTTTGAAAGACTCACTGATGCAAGTTTGACAATCAATTTATCCAAAAGTGAGTTCTGTCGTGCTTGTGTAACATTTCTAAGACATATTGTTGGACATGGACAAGTTAAACCTATAAATGCTAATGTCAAGGCTATCTTTGACTTCCCTGTGCCTGTCAATAAAAGCAACTGATGCAATTTTTATGAATGGCTAGATACTATCGGAAATTTTGTCCCAATTTTTCTAACATTGCTGAACCCCTGACAAATTTATTGAGCAAGAAAAACAAGCTTCTTTGGACTGAAAAATGTCAGGAGGCTTTTGACAAGTTAAAGGCCATACTTAACAGTGCACCAGTTCTTACAGCTCCAAATTTCAGTCAATCTTTTAAACTGTCTGTTGATGCAAGTGATTTTGGGGTTGGAGCACTATTGATTCAAGAAGATAGAAATGGTGTTGATCATCCAGTGTCCTATTGCTCTAAGAAATTAAATAAGCACAAAAGAAATTTCTCAACAATCGAGAAGGAATTATCTGGCTTTAATATTGGCATTACAGCATTTTGAAGTTTACATTAGTTCAGCTCCTTCTCCGATTGTTCTGTTTAGTGATCACAACCCCCTTACTTTCATCGACAAGATGAAAAACAAAAATCAAAGATTATTAAGGTGGAGTTTGTTGTTACAGGATTATAATATTGACATCAGGCACATAAAAGGAAAAGACAATTTAATCGCAGATGCACTTTCCCTTGTATAGAAATATTATTTCATGTACACTTTGTATAATTCATAACAGTTCTTCTTAATGTAATTTTTTCACCTCAAGTATAATTTACACATGATAAAAAGAAAGCATGATTATATAAATCTTTCTTTTTCTTTATGGGGGAAGTGTTACGTGTATGTAATTTAATTACTTGTGTATTCTCTTTTATTTTATTTTTATTTCAATACATGTTATTGTAATGATAACTTTATTCACTGGATTTGACATTTTTCCGGAATATTCAGTTCAGTTCGTTTTGAACTGAAAAACAGTCAGTAGTTTGAAACTTTGTATCTTCTGCTGACCTAGATTCAGAGCCAGTTTCAGCTCTATAATAAGCAACCTTTTTATATCTTTTTTATTATTGAATCTTATAGTAAGATTCGTTTAGTACAATCGAATTCGTCCATGGCGGACGTGACAGCTGGCATATAATGTTACAACGTCGCTTGAAAGGAAGTGATCACGTGACCTATCAGGTGATCAGTTTTGCGTTTCAGTTAGGGTTAAAACTGACGTATCATGGTGATTTTTGGTCAGTCGTAATTCATACCTTCGGGCTCAAAGCAATTTCTGTTGTTGCCAGTTTGATTTGAATTTTTTATTTAAAATAATTTCATTACCCTGGAAAATACTTGTGCTCATCAGAATTCTTGGACAAAGACATTTACTGAAAATTATTCGGAATTCTAAAGCCGGAATATCATTCTTGGTGATTCAACAAGGAACTGTCGACACGACAACAGAAAGCAGGTTATAGAGGACGTCATCGCCTTCCATCTCGGAACTTCATCGGGATTCGAACTTTGATTCACTTAGAACTTTTTAGTGATAGTACTTATATTTTTAATTATTGGATTAATTTTTGGATTTGATTCATAAACCGTAAGCCCTTTTTCTTATTTTTACCTTGTTTTCTAGGGAAATAAATTATTTTGTTAAATTTACATAGCTTGTTGGCTTCACGCTTTTCTTTGTTACTTTTGTTCGAGCCTAGACACGAAACTATGTCAACGTGCATCGTGACCAAGCTATTGTGGAACGATTTAATCACAAGCTTGTAGAACCGTTATTTGGTCATAAGTATGCACAGGAATTGTTGATGAGGCCAGAATGGTCTGAAGATTGGGTAGCACGACATCCATTAGTCACAGCAGCATTAAATAATGAAATCACAGCCAATGCGTTCCAGCAATAGAGCGTTACAGTTACTCAGAAAATGATTTCACAGCCGGCATGGTTACAAATCACTCGGGGACGAGTTTGTTCGGTATTTTTCTTTTGCACCTGGAAAGTTGGAAGTCGGACAACAACATCTAACAACTGACCCGGTGTGGGCCGTGGACGTATTCACGATTTCGGAAGGGATTGATATTCCAAGACAACCAACACGTTACCGATTGGGGCCATATCACCCTGTGGGCCAAAACCTCCCAGCCGAGAGATTGTACGAGAAGAATTACAGGTCATTGCCGCAGATACGGAATGTCACCAGGATTCGTGTTGACACATTGATGCACCAACCAGTATCAATCCTAAGTTGGTTTACACGAGTACGATGACCAAATGCTTAAGTAGTAATTCCATCGGGGAGTATCCATCGCTTGGTATCAAGCGGGGACAAGCTCACTTTATTGCATCGGTATGCACCCATGCGATGTTTCTAAGATCGGATATATTTGCCGTGTGCGTAAATTCACGTCAGTCTCGAAGACATAACAGGTACAGTTCGTGATCTTTTTCTACAGTCACCTTTGGAACACCTTTGGCCTCTTTAATATTCTTGACGGAACTCTGCGGTTCAACCACAATCGAGTTCAGTCGCGGTCGCAGTCCCACATATTTTTCGATTAGTTTACCCGTCTTTGAACTTACCAACCACCTTTTTTTTTGGGGGGGGGGTACTAAGCAACGTATTTTCTTTTGGATACTCACTGTTATCTCATTCTTTGACCAAACTTGGTTGTACCATGTCCGCATACACATCATCGGTGGTGATATGCATCAGCAGCGAGTCGGTGTCGGTGTACAACATCCTGACCCGATCTTGATGAAACGGCTTGATCGTAAATGGGCAGCTTTGACAAGTCCAGCACGGAGAACCAACATAGGTCGATTTTGTCAGAGCTAGATTTGCTTTTCTACTGTGAACGGCATTAAGACCACCATCAAAGATTTTTCTGGAGTCAAAGGTCGAGTCCACGATGAGCCTTCGAAGTTTGTCTTACAAGATCGACTCCAATTCTTTTTCCCAAATACGGCATTGTTCATGGGCTTGAAAAGTCCTTTTAATTGATGGCCTTTATAAATAGTTCCGTATTCATCTGAATGTACGGAACCATCCATGCTTGCTGACGAAATCTAAGCACTCGATGGATTTTGGTTACACGCATACCCAGTCGCATGTACACTTCAGACTTCGGACGTGCAGTACATAATTGTGTTTGATCCTTTCACTTGGTACTTAGATTGGTGAATTCAGCGTGTCTGAGTCCGGACTAATCGATGATAGCACACTGATACGGGGACAACCATTAGCGGGCACCGACAGCTCTTCTGGTACCAGCAGATAACCGTTGTGGGCCTCGTGTAAATGTTCGGGATATTCCAGATCAACTTCAAAGAGGTATCCGTGATCACTGTTGATGTTCTGATAGTGCATGTGTTTTTGAATATGAATGTGCGCAGGATTAATCCACTGAAATCCACCAAGCGGACGTGGCCGCATCATTACCTAGCCATAAAGGTTATTTGTATTTAGATACATGATGTAACTGCTGGAGTCTGCGGGGTTATACCCGTCCACCTTTGGGTTGTTGGCACCAGCGTATCTGTGACTTGACATCGATATTCCGCCACGAATTGGCAGCTCGATAAACAGATGCTGGTCAATGTTTGAGCGCAATTCCAGCTCGGTTTTGGTTTTTAGACAACAATGAACCCAACCCATACCCGGTGAAGAGAAGTAATGTGAAGGATCGTGTTTGTACACGTGCATGGCAGTATCACTAAATTTGTCAAACACATCAGCGAGCACCATCACATCAGTGCGCAGGTACAGATTGTGATAGTCACCGAGGGTTTTGCACTCGAATGCGGACCAAACTTTCTTTGCGTGCTCGATATCATTTTCTGAAATTCCTTCACGTGACAGGTATGAATAAATCACATCGATCGGTGGCAAATGAGTTTCAGCAAATTTGTTCCATGTACTCGTATGGATATACACCTTTCATCGTCAGCAGGTCTATATTAGTTGGACAGTATCGACGAGTGATATTGCAGTTTTCCGCTAACTTGCAGTTTGCTAACTTGCAGTTTGCTAACTTGTCCAAGGACGCATTCATAAACTGTATCGAATCGATAAACTACAATTTTCTCAGCCAGAACATGACGTATATTTCCGATGTTGTTGGGTATAACGCTTGTCGGTGATTTTGAATCCGTGGCTATTGGTTGCCTTATTAAATGGCCATCAAACCCACAGAAGTTATGAAGCACCACAGGGATTTTGGCTTTGTTGGGGTAAATTCTCAACTGCAAACTGCATGCGTTTTGTTTGGCACCTCTGTACGCACCAGTGATGGGACAGTGATCACGAACTTTAGAACAAGGACTTTTAGTTTCATCGTTCGACCGGTTTTGTTCTTTATCGGTGAATGGACTTTGCTTTTCAGTGAACGCTTTTTAACATATCTAGCAGTGAATGGCTGCGAAAAACTCACGAATGATATTACCAGTCATAATTATACGTGCTGGAGAGTATAGCTGCTGCCGGATCCCTTTTGCCGTAACTTCGATCAATCTGAGAAGTGCCCTATCAGTGTAGAGCACTGGCGCTTTGGGCACGATAACGGACTGTCTACTCTGTTTTTCAATCACACCGAACTGCTACAAAACAAAACCTGTATGGGATTTGTTCAGCGATTTGCACAGTTTGATCAATGTCAGGCGCATTTGCGTCTTTGTTAACAGAGCTTTCCACAGACACCTTCAGGCATTCAAAATCCGTGTCGATGATATACTTGACTTTCATAATGGTTCGTTGTACTACAGTAAATTTGACAGTACTTTTACCAGGCTCTGGCATAATTGTACTGTTTTTTCACTGATACCACCACAGTAAAGGTCATGACAGGTGAGCAGTTCTTGAGTCTTAAATACATGCATGCAACGTCTGTATGGATATTTCTTGATATGATACTGTGTCGATTAAGATAGCCGAGTAAGATATTTTATGCATATATAGTGCAATATCGATTGTGTTTCTTTCATTTCACTCAGCAGCAACAAATCAATTTCAGTCCGTCCGTTCTGTTCATAGGGAGATAATGCCAACGGATAAAAGCCTTTGTCACAAGTGAATACATTAACAGTGATACCTGGATCAAGTGTTTCAAGTTTGTTCGGTGTGGCTTTGGTAACCTGCACAGGAAATTCAATGTCACCAAAGTTGGGTTCATCCACGTGTTGTTGATATTTTCGGGCAAGTCTTGGTTATCACTGGCTGGATATAACGCCGATAAAATTGCTCATTCAAAGCATCTGTTATCAAAATTTTTCACGTATTACCGACCAACTGACCCTGGTGGTACCCAGTTTGGTTCTGCTATGTAACTGGATCCACGAAACGGCTGATACAGTGAGAGATAGACCTCAAAATTTGCATATCTTTAGAGGGTCCATCGCGATCCTGCTTGGGTATATTTCTCTAGCGTTTCCAGAATCTTTTCAATGACACTACCAATCTCATCATTGATGGCGCTTCTTTCTTTGCGATTCGGGATTACGCGGGCAGACACCACTGTGAATCCATAGAATAGTAGTTTTAAATCCATCCTTATCACGACTAAGTGGCATAACTAGATGTGCGCTATGGACAATTTCTGCTCAACTTCAGTGTGACCAAAGTTTTGTAACACCGATGTGACTCCAGGAATTATATTTGTCAACAGTTTTCGAGCGTCTTTGCTGGTGTGTTTGTGGGTGGGATAATTGCCACATGATTTTCCAATTCGCCACTACGTTTTTGAAATTTTAATTCTGGTACTTATTATTCCTGTGTTTTGGCACGAACATACTCGGCCGCTTCAGTAGCGATAGCAGATGCGAGACGACGATGACGGTTTTGTTCATACTGGTTTAGTACCGCAAAGATGTCGGCTATTCTTGCACCTCTGGGTAATTGAATATTACGCT
The DNA here is from genome assembly GCA_016617855.1 of Megalonaias nervosa. NCBI lineage: Eukaryota > Metazoa > Mollusca > Bivalvia > Unionida > Unionidae > Megalonaias > Megalonaias nervosa. Next base: position 252,688 of record JAECUM010000386.1, on the reverse strand, counting down.
TATGTGCAAATTATTGTAGTTGCTGTACCGTTGGGGTTTTTTTTGTAATTGTTGTTGTTGCTGCTGCTGCTGCAGTGACAACCGGTGGTGGTGGATTCGGTACAATTATTGGTCTCAATAATTATAGTATGTCTGCCGTCCTCGTACGACTCGGTATGTATATTCCATGCTGCCGTGCAAGCTGTTTTAGCCGTGGCACAATAGGCATGTTTATACCTGGGGGAGTGTGAAGCGTCTTTCGAATCGGGAAATTCTGTCAATGGTTTCTTTCATTTTTTGTATTTTATCAAGATCGGAAACTTCATTCGCTTCAGTTCTGGTTATTATTTCATGTATTTCTCTTTTTCTTTTTGTTTTGTGTTTTTGTTTGTTTGTTTGTTTTGGGGGGAGGGATCTGTGTGTGCTTGTACAGCCAGAGCTTTTGTGGTTTCGATTTATTTTTGCACGCTGTATACTATTCACGAACAGCTCCACAGGGCTGGCAAAGTTGCTTATGTGATTAGACTCCGATGCCACATTTTAGGCAGGGATGTGCCTCTAAACCATCACGTAAAACCGATGTATGTATTTTACAGTAATCATAATAGTGTGTGCTCTCGCAGAGTTTATGTTTTCCAATTCAGACAGCTTTGCATTTGTTGCGTCCCTACGCCGTGGAGCTTCCTATATATACATGCTAATGTTTTATCTAATTGCGTAAACCTTGCACATTATGCATATGTGCCCGTCGCCGCTTTATTATCTCCTTTTCTGTGCCAGGTGGTACACTGATTTCAAGGCTAGGCCGATTTTTTAAAAAATCGCAGAGTCCATCACGCGACTTTATGGTTACTTGAAGTTTTAAATCAAGCTTTCTCTTATAAAATAGCTCCTTACTATCATTGGCGCGATCAAAATCTTTTGCAAACAAGAATATGATAAATTTAAGTGCCTCATCAGCCCAAATGTGTTCGAATGACCCATCATAACAGAGCACTGCGCCAACCCGAGATGGACCACACTCTGTGCGTTGGAATCCAATAGCATCAAATTTCTTTGAGCGCTGGTAAATTTCCTCAACTGCTTTTACTTCGTTGCTGTTGGCAATAGCTTCTGAAAATTTTGTCGATGCTTGCGTCTCTCTTCTTCTGCGTCCTCATAATACCTTTCGTATATCCACTGAAGATTGTTGAGTTCGGATGCCATTCTTATATTTAAGGCCCAAAGCATTTATTTAATTAGCCTTCTCTTGAACATTTTTAGCACTGACCTCATTAGAAACGTCACTCGCTTTAGTCGCAGTGGGCGAGTTATTTTTCTTTTGAAGGTGTACTCTTTCATGTATAATATTCTGCAGATTCTTTTTAGTTTAATTTACCTCCAAAATCTATTTCCTTTTATTTCTAAGGTCACTCTCAGGCTAACCAACTTATCAATGTGCTCTGAATTTGTTTCGGAGAATGCATGACATCATCTGGACTTTCTTAATAAACCTGTATGATGCATTCAAACGATACAGCGATCTCAGTTTATCCGTTACATTTGTGATATTCCAGTCATTTGGCAGGTTTGTGTCGCTACTAGAGACCTCCATAAATTCCTTTAGTATACTTTGGGAGTCAAATGGCCTGCCTACTGTACACTCGTTGCACTGAACTGGCAGTATGTGTATTGACCGGTGTCATATGCTCGCCTGAATAAGTACACTCCGCGGGATTTGTTTCTACAATCACAGCAGAATAGTACCAAAGGCTGGTGTTTTCTTCCATTGTTTTAAAACCCTTTGACACCACACACCCCCTCCATGTCTGGCTCACGTGTATTTGGTGTGCTTGTACCCCCGTGGAGAAAATTAAACGTGATCAACATGCAACGGTTACCTATTGGCTAAATTGTTATGGGGGGTAGCGGCGAGGACAGGAAGAAGGGTCACAGAGGTGACATAAAAGGCAAACCGCCTGCTCCGATATAACTACTTAACATATAAAACTCACGCAAGTACGTACCTATGTATGTATGTATGTATGCATGCATGTATGTATGTATGTATGTATGTACGTATGTATGTATGTATGTATATGGATTAAGCTTATCAAAGTGTTTCAGTATATATATATATATATATATATATATATATATATATATATATATATATATATATATATATATATTAGTCTAAGTTTTAAAACTGCATTCCCTCCATATCTCTTACGTATTCTAAATTATTATGATACAAGAATCCACTTGGAACTTGTACACGAAAGCTTATCGCATCACTACATCAATTATATTCTCTGTTCTAGAGCATCAATCTTTCCAATGAACTAAACCATTTGAATGGATTTATGGTGAATTTGTACGTTTTTAATAAACGAATGTCCATCGTTGAAGACCGTTAGTTTCTGTTTCTTTCTATCTTTTCCATCCTTTTTGTTTTATTGAACCCTGCAACACATCTGAGGACAATGACCGGCTTTCATATTTCTCGTACTAAACGTAAAATATCTGTATAAAACAAAAATAAAAACAAAAACCATTTTTGAGCAAATGCATACCATTCTTCGTCGCAATTCGTCTTTAGGAGTGTGCATTTGTACAGCGGCAGCGTACTAAATTTTGCAACTATTTGCACGGTGGCCGTGTGCCCATCTGTAGCAAAAACTCTCGGACGTCTTCCGGACAGTGTTAATTACAACTATTTGCACGGTGGCCGTGTGCCCATCTGTAGCAAAAACTATCGGCAGGAAACTTACGTCTTCCGGACAGCGTTAATTACAACTATGATAGTGTTTACAGTTGCCGCATGATCATCAATGAGTCTTTGTTCAGTGCAGTAATTTTTGAAAGAGCTCAGTAAAAAGGCAATAGTCTACTAAATATAGGTAATATTTTATAAACTAACGATTGTAAAGTAAATGATTCAGTTAGAAGTATAATTTATAGCAGACGACGATAGGCATGAATATTCATGTGCATGTATATGTTGGTGTAGGTAATTTGTCGTCAAGTTAGTATGGCTATGACTGGAATTAGATTCTTTCAAAAATCTGAAATGTTATAGGGAGTGAAATAGTGTAACTTTATATCACCTTTAACTACAATTAGATACCGACCATTTACTTTTCTGAGGAGGGGCCTGGTATTTTTCGTTCAAGTTGAAATATATTTTCTTATGCTTAGCGTTGGTTTGGGGGATGAGAGTTTTCTGTTCTATAAATCAGGGCAAGAATATTATCTTAAACTATTTGAAAGCAGCACTTTTTCATTGTTTTGTTAAAAATATATTATATGAAATTAAATGGTCAGTTGCTTACTATCAAACTTGGTATGAATGGTAATCAATTGTGAAAATGAATTTATTTTGATGGGTTACAAGACCGTTTCGTAATACTTGGATTGGGCTAGTTATTTTTTTTTTTATGGGCTACAAGACCAAACGTACGTTTCTTAATACTTGGATTGGGTTAGTTATTCCCGTGATTGCTAAGCAGCCATGCTAACAGCATTTGTCAGACCAGATACACGACTGCGGTACGAATAGTTTTATGTACAGTGTGACGCGATTTACGCGAGGGTTACATTTTGTAGCGCTCATAATTTGAGATTCGCGTAAACTGAGATCATTTTCTCTGTATAAATTCAGTATGTTAAAATTAGGGGATGCTTCTGCAAAGTAGATAAAATTTTTTAAAAAAAAAAGCTTTCATAAAAAGTATAAGGAAACGAACTTAAAACATAAGAAACATAAAATAAAAAAACCCCCATGAAATTATGAATTTTAATCAATAAAACATATGTACATGTAATTAAAAAACGAAAGCTGCGTTGAACAGTAGTGTTGATAACCTCTTCGAAACTGTCTGTAGATAAAACAACGTTTATATATCCTGTTCGAAACTGCAGAGACAACAACAGGAGATATGCTCGGGCATGCAGGCATGCCGCTTGAAGTGGAAGGCTCATCTGGAGACGATACTCTGAAGAAAGAGTCCAGCGTAAAAGCCCTTCATAACAAGAAACTGCATCCATAACTTTGCGTTGAATAAATGAACTTCGATTCATATCTGGATCATCCTCCTCTATTAAAGTGCAAGCAGCAGTGACATAACTTACCATGTCAGACAAAACTTTCACTGTCAAAGTCCGAGCATGTTGCTGCACACAAGCCTCTTGCTGGCTGGCAAATGTATGAGAGAGTTATCTCAATAGTAGCGATCTTTCTCGCATTTTTTCCCATCTCGCGTTATTTCGAATTAGCGTGAATTGAGATCGCGTAAATCACGATCACACTGTAAATAAAACACACAGCAGTCGTCCAAATAGCCTTCCGCAAATGATATACCGTGCGAATAGTACATCCCATTTAAGAGAAACATCATCCGTGGGAATAGCAGCGGCCTTTATCTCTACTCAAATCTGACAGAGGGCTACAACTTTATTTAGCATGTGGTCTCGATGGGGAAGGCGAATATATCCAAAGTTTGGTATCGAAAAATACACGTCAGACACCGTGTACAGTTGTAAATCTCTAAAAACGCACACATCGCCTGAACCAAGATGATAACGCATACTAATCATATAAAATTTTAGTGAAGGGACTCTTTTTTAATATTTGATTGCTAACATTTCATTCAAATTTGATGAAACCGTGGGGCAACTTTGCAAATGAAAATTATCATATGTCCCATCCTTTAATGGGGGTGTGCACATGGTCGAGGGGGTTATTTGGTGTGTGTAGGCAAAGCGATTGTAGCATTAACCGGCGGACCCACGTTCAAATCAGTAGGGAACAAATTGAAAAATTCTCAAACTGTTATGTTAATGTTCCTTTCATATATATATATATATATATATATATATATATATATATATATATATATATATGTGTGTGTGTGTGTGTGTGTGTGTGTGTGTGTGTGTGTGTGTGTGTACACCAGTTTTGAGGCGCAAAGGAGCTAAACTATTTTTCCAGGTAGAGGAGTGGGGAGGGCTTCAGCTACCTGTTGGAGTAATCTTTGAGAGTCGGGAATAACACTGCAAAACTGTTCCATTTCCAGTTTTGAGTTAATATAACCCTGCTATAGTTATATTTTCTTTTGTTTGCGGTTTTGTCATTATACTTTTCTTCATAATATTATATTTACTTTATCAGAAGCTGTCGCAATTATATTATTCGTGTTATTAATGGTGTAACAACAATTATCCTGATTAAATTAATCATATTAACCTGCTTCATGATCAGATTTCGAAGATCTATAAATAAATTGCTACAAAATGACCCCATATCTCTCGCCAAATTCTCAATACCTAGGGTTATCTTGTTTGGACATTCAAAAATGAGGACAATCCGGAGAATGGGTGTATCTACATCAATATCTGCACAGAGATTTAAGACTGAAGTATATAGCAGTTTTTGCTTTTGGGGTGATAGTAAATCAAAGACACGCGCTCCTTGCTTCCAACTGTATTGCTTTATATTGTATTAGTAAGTGCCAATAAAAGTCGTATGGATGCTTATGTAACCACAATACAAATCTATGCGTTTATGTGATAAATCTAATCAAAGAACCCGGTAGGCATGGTATTGCTAAAACAAATAGCAATCGCGTTCACCCTGTGCAAAATATTGATCTGATCGGTCCGAGGCAAGAAGTTGTGGTTAACTGATGGAGAGGGTTATAGTATGGTAGCCCTGTTTTAAAACAGCAAGGTTTGTTTTGTTTTTAATTAATCATTTTAAAGTTTATAACCAACTCAAATTCGCTCCTTTTATCAGATCATTATCCTCGACTTGCCATACGGTTCGTTCCGTTAACGTGAATTGTAACGCTTATATTATAATATTACGTGAACTTGTTAAAATCGCCTTAGAAGATGTTTAACTATATCTGCTTAAAAATAAAAATTCTTTGCCAGCTACAATATTTCCAAGCGTGTCGAAAATTTTTTTTTTATTTCCCGATGTACTTTCATGGTTCGTGCCCCTGAAATAAATTCCACGTAACGTAAGATTGGAATGCGACATTTAAGCCAGGGTATATAAATTAATTGTTTCTTATATCCCCGTATTATTAATATTTGCGTCTTTCAAACGCATATTAACTTCAGTAAAACACTTATAAGTAATGATTATAAAAATATCAAAGAATAAAAATTGATGCATTTTTTGTTTCAAACATTTGATAAAATTATCATATTTATAGATGTAGTGAATTTTTAAAAGCAATTTTTATGCTGTTTTATGACAAAGATTTTTTCTTTTATTTAAATATTTAAATGAAAAATTTAACTCTGTATAGTTTTCCATTCACTATTCCTAATTGAATAAGAAGTGTATGTTATAGTAACCAGCTTGTGGCATTGGCTTTGCCATCACAAAAATGTCTGTCCTGAGTTTCCCACTAACAAAAAGATGACAAAAACCAACATGTGAACTGCGACCTTGTCTTGAACAACCGACACTCACTCCACGGCAAATATGGCATTAATTAAATTGGACATTTCCATTGTGTTTGCTGTTATTTGGATTATAGTACTGCCTTATCTGATATGCTATTAAATTTACACTTAATCTCTCTATCTTCCCAATATTATCCCTGACAGCAACATTTCACAATCCCACTCAAAATATGAAAGGTCACTACTGTATGTCTAAAGCCCATACAAATTCCCTTCTGTAATGAATATGTCCAAGCCAGCTTTACTTCTTATAAGATTATTTTCCCCTGTTTATGCCTGTATTGTACTATTAGACTAACACTGACCTCATGTGACCTCCATCACTTAACAGGCATGCTTTAGGAACTAATGACAATGTAAACAAACATACCTTGCAACACTTTTATTAATCATAAGACACTATTGTTGGATATTACAACAAATAACATGGACTCTGCAGAGCTTTCACTCCAATCCAGACAGTGGCTTAGCAGTATTTTAGGTATAAAGATGTAGTCACATCACACATTAAGCTGACATCGCCATGTAATGTTAAGTATTTCAACCAACAGTATATACAGACATCAGTTATTTTAAACCCATTATAATAATTAAGTACACAGGGAATACATACATACAACACATGGATAGTTTTGTACTAGTATGAACACCACAAAAATGTACATAACAGACATATATACACAAATATATATGTATATACAGTGTATCTCTGCTATAACATGATGGTGGGGTACACAAAACATATTTCAATGTACTGAATTGTGCTATAACCAACGAAGTCATTAAGCTGAAGAAAATGATGCATGCACCAGAAAATGGCAGGGGGTAAAAAAAGTGGGCACAAAACTGTGCTTGATTGGCACAGTCACTATCTTAAATCAATGCAGATTAAATGAGAAATATACATATAATGAAAACAGAGATTGCATATATAATATTTTACTTTATTTAGAGAATCATAGTTGGTACTATTGTCTAATATATAGCATAAATACTTAGCATATCAACACCATGTAACCACCAGCCGATCTCAAGGTATGCCTGATAGTGAATCCATAATAATGTCATTGAAAATGTGCACACAGAGTATAATATTTGGTAATTTGTCACAGATCAATATTTGTCTGAATTCAATGCAATGAAATGCATGTAATAGCAAGATTACATAAGGAAAGATGAAGCACATTTGTGGTTCAGTATATATGAACATGTACATCCAAAGGTCAGTAACATAGTCTGTATAAATTTTATACTGCTAGAATTTCTCTGCTGCAAATCAGAATTGTTATGACTATATGGTCTTAAACTAAGCAACTGAAAATTTTGAAAACCAATTGAAAGATTGAAAACCAATATGATTTGTATAATTCAAAAAATAATTTATTTCCCTGGAATACAATGTGAAAATCAAAAACAACTTATGAATTAAATCCCAAATAGTCCTAAAAGTTCTATCACAAGTCCAAATGTATGAAGTTTCAATTGAATTCCAGTGGTGCTCCAAATAAATTCCAATATTGAATGTTTTGATATTCCTGTAGTCTTGAATGTGCTGATGTGCCAATGGCCTGGATTGTGGCGATGTGCAAACAAACTTTTCACATATCGCAATAATATAATCTAAACTGTCCTTGTCTGAATTCACTATAATTCCAAATTAATGTTTTAGACTAAGAATATTATTGAGCACCTTGTAATTGCATTTAATAATAATTTGAATAAATAAATCCACTGAAATTCAAAACTGAACACAACAGTAAGACTGATTCTGTTTCAGATGTTAAGGCAAGAATGAGTAATTTTTCAAGTCAATGATATTTCATAAAAAGCTAAGACAGAATAATAGAGCCAGGATGTAGGTCATATTCCTTCCTAAACATTCATAGTTGTCAACAAGTTTAGGAATTTCCAAGTGAAAAACTAATATCCTACATTCAGATAGTGTTATGTATATTTAATTTGTTTGTTAGTTTTTTCTCCATGATTTTATGTTATGTTTAGTTGTATTTTGGACTTGACTATGTCCAAAATCAAGCTTAAGTTGTACCTGACCAGTAACATCTGTTTTGTGGACAACAGAATAAATAGCTAATATTCTTTTCCTATGATTGTGGATTAAGTCAGTGCTCAAACAAAAAGAATTTTAGACAGGTCCAGGGCTGATGACTTAAATAAACACACAAGCCCTGACTGCCCGGACTCCAATTTCCACATGCCCAAAATTTTCCCGTTTTTAATACTGTCACACAACATTGCAATAGCAACAGCCTGAATATAAATTCAATAGGGTTCAAAGGTAATGCAGGTGTCATTAGTGTTTGTCACTCCACTCTCTAGGGACTAGATGGTCCTGGTGTTCAACTTCTCTGCTGGATTCTCTGAGTGTATCCTGGTCAGAATCAAGTTGACTTATGTCGATGTATTGTTTGCATTATGTATAAAGAATCAGTAGCTTCCCACACCCCCATCTTTTTTTTCCTGACGTGCTGCACAAGGTAAAATTCCATCAATCAAGAGTTCTGAAATTCATTTTGTTAGGCTTAGCTGATACTAATTGCTTCCTAAATTGGCTTAAAAAATGAATTACACTTGAACACTATTCTGACAACTGAAATGATCATGGCAATGATACGTAATAACTTTCGTTCTTTTACACGCATCTAGCATCTCTTTGATTTACTTATAATGGGTTGTTCCACTTCTGATCCTACCTTTACAAATTAGCACAATGGGTACACCCACTGCAGCCTTCAAACACATCTCACTAGCCATTGTAAGCCATTTAAGTAATATGTAAAATGGTCGTTTATACCTGACCTTTTGCCTTTAATTGCCGCTATTTAAACTGCCCAAGGCATTGTTTTACATCAGCTCCAATCATGTCTTTTTACTGTTTATACATGCTTCAATCATGAATGTTTACTGCTTACACATACATTTATCATGGACATATACTGAAAGTGGACAGGTGTTTTTTTTTTTTTTTCTTCAAGTTTTGAAGATTACTGAAAATTGTATTTTCTCAAAACACAACTGGTCAGGGGTTTTGGGAGTACAAAATCATATTTTCAGCATGACACACCATGTATCAATTTGATTAAATTCAGATCTCAATTTCACATAGGACAACGGTGATCTGATTTAGATTGCACCATGTTATGGTAGGTATTGAACATATTGAATATACATTTACGCATTTCATTAGTACTATCAAAGCTTCCTCAGACAAATTAGACTTTTTTTCAACAAGCCCGATGGGCACCTCAGTTAGAATACAGGATGGGCCCAAAAAAAAATTAGAGGGGCCTCGGGTGTTGGGCTATCAGATTTTTTTAGGACTGATTAAGTATTCAGATTATTTTTAATGTAAACATGTTTATCTTAGTCTGATTCTGGGACATTGGAATTCCCCCACAGAACAATGTGGTTACCACATTGTTTATTTTAATTTTAGTAACAAATTTTTGTCTTGTTAAAAGCTTAAAATATTCTAGAATGGAAAATTCCATTAAGTGCCAGAATATTTACAGAAAATGGTAACTGTGACATAGGTGAGATAGAGAGGTTTATAATCTTGTGTACTTGAGAAAGTACTATTCTTGTGATAACATCAGAAACAGAATCATTTGTATTGTTTTCAGTTTTTGAGTTTGGTGGAATTATTTGTTCAAATTATAATTCTATGGAATTACAAAGTACTCAATAAAATTCTTGTACAGAAACATTAATTTGGAATTATAGTGAATTCAGAAAAGGACATCTTGGATTATACATATTATTGTGATTAATTGGTAGAGACTTAGCACATCGTCACAATTCAGGACACTGGTACATTAGCACATTTAAGACTACATGCACATCAACACCTTCAGCACTGGATCTTATTTCCAACACCACTGGAATTTAATCAGAACTTTATTAATTAGGATTGGTAATAGAACTTTTTGGACTATTTGGGACTTAATTCACAATACTGTAAGTTGCTTTGAAATTTCACTTTGTATTCTAAGAAATAAATTATTTGTTGAATTTTACAAACCTTGTTGGTTTTCATTCTTTTTTTTGTTACTTAGTTTAAGATGATAGAGTTGTAATAGATAGAAAAATAAATGCTTACTTTCTTGATAATAATCTGAAAATTTATTCTATTCTGATAAAGAAATATTAGCTATGTATTATGTTGTTTACAAAATAAATGTCACTGGTGAGGTAAACCATTAGCTTATAAAAAATATACGACCATCATCATCATCATCAATCCCTTAACCCAAGAGGTCGTTTGGGCACCACAGTTGACTTTGCAATCAGTTCTCTCCATCTTTCCCTGTTCTCTACTGCCCTTTGGGAATCTCCAAATCCCATGCCTATCCACTCCTTAATGTTGTCTTCCCACATCTTATTCTGTCTGCCTCTTCTGCACCCTCGCACTGTGCCTTGCAGGATTGTTTTAGCCAGTCCAGATGATCTTGAGACATGACCGTATCACTTCAGTTTGTGCTTTTTTACAGTGGTCAGGAGGTCTTTATAAGATCTGATGGCTCATTGGATCCTGTTGTGGACTTCTTCGTTGGTTACATGGTCAATGTATGAGATGCCCAAGATCTTGTGGTAGCATCTCATTTCAAAAGTTTGAATCCTTTGTAGATCTGATGTGAGCGTCCATGTTTGACAAGCATACAGAAAGATGGATATGACAATTGAGCACATCAGCCTTATTTTGGAACCAAAAGCAATGTTGGTATCTTTCCATATTGGTCTCAACCTTGTTATTGTTGCTGTTGTCTGGGCAATCCTGCAAAGTAATTCTGATTTGGAGCCCTCATCTGTGATAATTGATCTCAGGTACTTAAAGCTTGTGACTCTTTCCAGCTTCTGTCCACTGACCTTTATTTCTGCACTGATGCCATTGGTGTTGTTTGTCATCAGTTTGGTTTTTTTTTGGCACTAATCTCCATACCGTATGCTGTGGAGGTTGTGTCGAGGCGTTCAGCCAAGTCAGCCAGTTCTTTTTCATCTCCTGCTAAACCGTCAATATCATCTGCAAAGTGAAGGTTGGTGATTGTTCTTCCTCCGATGCTGACAGTGCCCTTGTGGTCATGAAGGCATCCTCCATGATCCTTTCCAGGAAAGTGTTGAAGAGTGTAGGTGACAGTATACATCCCTGTCTGACTCCAACTGTTGTTCTAAACCAATCTCCTCTGCTGCCATTGATGAGGACAGCACTGGTGGCTTTGTCATAGAGGTGCTCAACAACCTGCACCAGGTTTGAGCTGATGTTTTACTTCCTCATAGTTGCCCATAAGGCTGCATGCCATACCCTATCAAAGGCCTTTTTGAAATCTATAAAGATGTGGTATAAATTCTGCTGGTTCTGAAGGTATTTCTCACAAAGGAGTCTGAGATTGAAGATTTGTTCTCTGGTGCTCCTTCCTGCTCGGAGGCCTGTCTGCTCTTCAGCAATAATTCTCTCTGCTTGAGGCTTTAGTCTATAGTTTTGGCATGCTGTAGGTTTCCTTTCTTGAGGAGCACGGTGACCAAGGATTGGGTCCATGTGGTGGGCCATTTTCCTGTCTGCCATATCTTATTACAGATTGTTGTTAGGACTGTGACTATTTCTTCTCCTCCTGCTTGAATGAGCTCTGCTGGTATGTTGTCAGTGCTGGCTGACTTTCCTTTCTTTAGTGACCTAACTGCAATTTCTACTTCTTCACGAAGAATGAGGTTGTCATCAATTTCTTCTGCCTGAGGGCAATTTAGTACTTCTGGATTTCCTTGGGTCTTACATTTGTACAATTCTGAGCAGTATTCTGTTCATCGCTTGAGGATCTCTTGATCTTCTGTGAGGCATTTTCCTGATTTGTCTTGGACTGTGGTAGTTTTCCCTTGTTTATGGGTTGTGAGATCTTTCACCAGTTGATATGCCATTTTGCTGTCATTTCTACTCAAACTGTCTTTGATTTTGCAGCATTGTCTTTCTATCCAGGATTCCTTTGCCTTTTTCATGCTTTTCCTGATCATATTGTTTAGCTCTCTGTATTTTCTAGCATAATCTCTTTTTCCCTTTTTCAGTTCTCTTCTTTTGTTGCATAGTTCTGTCATGACCCAAGGTTTCTTTGTTCAGCGATATTTGCCAATGATCTCGCTAGCTGTGCTAGTCACAGCTGTGTTGAATGTGGTTGTTAAGGACTCTAGGTCGGTGTCTTGGCTGTCCAGGGTTATCAAAGCTGCCAATTTACCACCTATCATTGCTTGGAAGGCTTCTGTGACTTTTGGATCTTTCAATTTTTCAAGGTCAAATCTGATTCTTGGTTGGTTAGGCTTTTTGATCATTTTCAGGTGGAGGCGAAACATTGTCATTAATAAATCATATATACATAACATATAATCATTGAGAAAGGTCAACAAGCAATAAAAATTAACAGAATGTTGTGTTTTGAAAAACTGATTTTCATCTGCTCTTCGATCCTCGGATGTTTGACTCATGAGCACCTAAATTTCAAGCTAATTGAGTGTGATTAATACTGAACTGAATCCTGGACAGGGTTTCAAGCTTCTCTTTAACAGTAAAGGCTTCACATTTTCGTGTACCGTTATCCTTTGTAGATAACCACGAAACACTTTGACATATATTTGTTTGAACAACTGCAGTTTTCCAAGCCACATCATGATCATGTTATGTTTAAATTCATACATGATATCTTCCCCAAATTGATAATGAACTTTTTTACACATTATGTTTCGAGAAAATTTTTTAAAATATGTATGAAAAAATATATGAAACTTTGGGAGCCACACAGTGATGTTGTTATATCCTAATTCATGCAAAAGCTTATGTTTGATATAAAATTCTACCCCTTGAGTTGAATTTTCCTGTCCTACATTGATGCATATATTGGTGTATGAGAAGATGTTATCTTCTTAAATTACATATTGCAAAGTGTCATCAAATAATTAGACTTTTTAATTGAAAAACATTGAAATAATTACATATTGTAATGTGTGACTTGATAGGTAAGATCAGATAATTCAACCTTTTGTTTTAAAAAATATTAAGATAATTGATGAATGCTGCAGCTTCACTTATCAAAATCCCAGCTGTCATTCACCTGTTGCTTGTTCAAAAAATTGACCGACAACAGACCAGAGTTATATCAAACTATCTCACGATCATGAAATTATTTATTACACATTGAGTGCTTAGCTGTTTAAATTCTGTGTCAGCATGATAGATTTCATTACATGTCAGCATGATAGATTTCATTATGTGTCAGCATGATAGATTTCATTCTGTGTCAGCATGATAGATTTCATTATGTGTCGGCATGATAGATTTTATTCTCTGTCAGCATGATAGATTTCATTACATGTCAGCATGATAGATTTCATTACATATTATGTGCAAGTTGACATTGTTATGACATCACAAGCTTTCATTCTGTTGTGTAAAAATGTCCCTTTAAATTTTATAATGAAACTAAAATATTTTCAAATGAAAAGTGTATTTTCTCCAAGAATCTCTGATAATGAATGGACAGTCAGTCTACTCATTATCTTTTTGAAGTAGCCAGCTCAAAACTCAATAAATATGCAAGGCAAAGTCAATACATCAGTATAACAGATAATGTTAAAATGTTGTATTATGTTAAATTTTTCAAAGTTGAATGTTTTTAAGCTGGCTGCCAGGCCTAATAAGATTGTTGGACATGGTTATCTTGGCTCAGGAGAATACTCAGCCTCTGCCATATTTACTTGACAAATTCAGAGCACTATGGTAAGAGGGTTAGACAAACAGACAGAGCATCGTAGTGCATCCAGGTCTCATATATGCAGTACTTGTTATGCAACATCATACCACGTTTCACATTGGCAAACTTAGCAAGGCTCAGAGGAATAGGTTTTAGACTTTTATCATCAGGGTAGGTTCTAACTATATATTTCATAATTTTTTACTTTTTAAAATAGTGTTTTCAGTTAAATTCATTAACCTAAAATAATGTAAATATTATTGAAAGGATTTGTCAACTAAACAATGTAGATCCTGGGCAAGCTTAAGATTTTTAATCTCCATTTGTAACATGTAACAGTAGAGAACATGTCTGAAACTTCCAAGTATTTCCATGGACAGGTCCATAAAATAATTATTTCCTTATGGGATGTATTGTCAAAATGTCAACTACACATACAGATGCTCATGCCACTGATACTGTCCAACAGGGACCTGTCAGTTGATGCAATCCAACAGGATCATGTCATTTGATACTGTTTGACAGGGATCTGTCAGGTGATACTGTCCAACAGGGACCTGTCATTTGATACTGTCCAACAGGGACCTGTCAGTTGATACTGTCCAACAGGGACCTGTCAGTTGACACTGTCCAACAGGATCCTGTCACTTGGTACTGTCCAACAGCATCTTGTCGGTTGATACTATCCAACAGAATCTTGTCAGTTGATACTGTCCAACAGGGACCTGTCAGTTGATGCAATCCAACAGGATCTTGTCATTTGATACTGTCCAACAGAACCTTGTCAGTTGATACTGTCCAACAGGGACTTGTCACTTGGCACTGTCCAACAGGATCCTGTCGGTTGATTCTGTTCAACAGGATATTGTCAAATGATACTCTCCAACAGCATCTTGTCAGCTGATATTATCCAACAGGATCTTATCAATTGATACTGTCCAACAGGGACTTGTCACTTGGCACTGTCCAACAGGATCCTGTTGGTTGATTCTGTTCAACAGGATATTGTGAAATGATACTCTCCAACAGCATCTTGTCAGCTGATATTGTCCAACAGGATCTTATCAATTGATACTGTCCAACAGGATCTTGTCAAATGGATACTGTCCAACAGGAATCTGTCAGTTGATACTGTCCAACAGGACCTTTTAACTGATACTTCTATAAAGGGGTCTGCTAACTGATACTGTCCAACAGGGACATGTTTTTCAAACTTATGTGAATGGTTCTTAATAATACAAAAAATTATTCTTGTAAAAGACTATTACCTTCTTTAAAGTACAAAAAGGTCTTGACCTGCAATTTGTTCATTTCTGATATAGATCTGAAAATACATTTAGCTCTGAAAGTGAATCACTTTGATGTGCCTATCTTCAGGATCTTATCCTAAGCCAGTTCTTTCAATATTTAATATCAATATGTTTGAAATGCTAACCACATTTTTTTATCATTTCAAAGGATGGGTCAGTATGGTCAGCATGAAAACATTAAGAACCGTCAGCTGACCTGCCAGAGACAAGACAGTGGCTATCACATTCTGGACATTGAAATTGACCATGATTTGGAGAGTACCTGCAGCAGTGGCCTCTGTGATATCAAGGAAGCTGACATTCCTCTCCACAAATACACGGACATCCCAGAATTCCTTCAAGGAAATCCTTTTGTCACACATGGTTATAGAGTGGCACTGCCTTTCAGCTTATGTCTGAAGAGGTTACTGTCTCATCATTCTTATTTTTTAATTCTTTCTTTTCTAAATATTTTACACCTTTAATTGCCTGTTTATGTCATAAAACATCTTTCATATTGAATACAAAAGTAATTAATGTGACTAAATACTGTAATATTTGTATAATGTAAGTGTATGTACTTATATTTATATGCTAGCTCATTTTCATTGAAATTGATTTGGTATGTATATTTTAAAAGTTTTGATATTTTACATATATTTATCAGCCTAAGGTATACTATATAAAAATGGTTAATTAAAGAAACATTTGATAGCAAGCGGGCAGAATGAGGTCAGTAGATAAATAATGATACTAATCACCTAATTAGAAAATAAATAGCATCAGAAGAACAATGTTTAGGTCATATAGTTTGTTTTTCTTTAAATCATTGGGCTATAAATATACTGGAGACCATATATATCTGCTTTCCACATATGCTTATTTTCACATATGATGTTATTATCCATATTTGATGTGTTCAATAATATATGAAGTTTTATTAATATATTGTAATATATATTGAATACTATATGAATTTTTTATTCCTATTTTACAATTTGTTCAATACTTATGCAATTTGTTTTCTTCTGCTTGCTTCAGCTAGTCAGATGTTGTACAGTTTTTGCTACTTAAATGCTTTGCTTTAATTGACTTTCTGTCAATAGCATTTACGTGAGAATCTTTTTGCTTTTTGCAATTTTACAGGCTTACTTATTTGCACTAATACAAGAATGGAAAAGTTGGTCTTGATATTTAAAAGCTGAATGGGGTGTAGATGATTGCACATTTGTTGTCTGTGTTCATAAAGAGCCCTTAAAAATTCTTTCGAAATCTTTTCTTATAGAACAGATTTTAAAATGTTGTCTCAAAATTTTATTTCCAGATTATTGTTAGTATATGGTGTGTAATAAAAGAGGCAATAAGGCATAGGCAGTTATTTAGAATAGAATTTTTTTAGTTTTAGGGGAGGCATCACATCATGTCCTTTGTGCTTAGAATGTCCAAATTTAATTTCAGTGCATTTGTCTGGAGCAATGAGACCTTGAACATTTGGTCCCATTTTGGTGGATTTTTTCTCTTCTTATTTCTCATGCTGTATGACAACATCATCATAATTCCAAACTATAATGGGGGATACACTGACCATATCATTATCACCTTAGGACTCCTCTGCTTTCAGGTAAGTCAGCATCACATTTATCATTAGTCATCTTTTTCTGATTTATTACATATATCACCAGTTAACAACAACTTAATAACAATAAGAAGAAGAAGAATTCTGAATTGTAAAATATATGTATCCCTGTGCTGCTTTGTTTTGATTTCCACTCCAGTGTTTGAACCTTATGGGTAGGACACTGGTGTTAAAGACTGCCCAGATGCATAGATCAGTTGGGTATGCGCTTTTGTTCTTACAGCCCCTGCAAATATATTTGTAGATGTAGGGTGGTGATCTCAGTGGTTTTCAAGCTATTACTTGTGGGGGGGGGGGGCGGGCGGGGTTGAGGATTGACTCAGGGAACAATATTAGTTGCATGTATACTTTTGTATTTCCATGCCCAGTAACTGTATATGGCAACATGGTTGGGATCTCAGTAGTTTCCAAGAGATTAGCAGGGGATAAGTCCTTAGGGGTAGGAATTAACCCCAGGGTCAATGTCAGTTGCATGCATAAATTTGTGTTTTCATGCCCAGTAAGTGTATATATGGTTATATGGTGGGAATCTCAATAGTTTCTATGTGATTTTCTTGGGGCTATATTCTTGGGGTAGGGAAAGAAACCAATATATCACCCAGGGATTCCAGTCTGCAGTGTGTTGACATTTGGGTCATTGATCACGTATCTTGTTCTGTGAGATGCGAGGCAAACAGATCGGGAGTTTTTTCAGTTTGTGCAAAATCACAGCTACACCACAAAATGTATTGTAAATTACTTGATAAATTAGTTAAGAATCAGAATGAATATTGAAGATTTATGTCCAAATGCACTTACATTTTTAAGTGAACTGCCATGGTATTTATTGGTATCCATATCAAATTAGTGTATAAACCCACATATACTAGTATAGCCATATCAAATTAGTATATCAACCCACATATACTAGTATAGCCATACCAAATTAGTATATCAACCCACATATACTAGTATAGCCATATCAAATTAGTATATCAACCCACATATACTAGTATAGCCATATCAAATTAGTATATCAACCCACATATACTAGTATAGCCATATCAAATTAGTATATCAACTCACATATACTAGTATAGCCATATCAAATTAGTATATCAACCCACATATACTAGTAACTATGCTTGCTCTATATCTCCAGAAGCAGTTCACTTGAGACTAATGGTCACATTAGTTCAGTGTCAATTTGATTGTAGTCTTCTGTTTAACTTTGAAATCCATTTGACACTAATTTCTTTTGAATTATTATTAGACTCAATTTTAAATTTGCAATAAGAAAGTTTTTTGTCATGATCAGTGTTGAAAAGGGCTGAAGAAGGGGGATGGGGAGAGGAGGTTAATGCTTAATGTCCTAATCAGAAAGATAAAGCATGGTAGATGTGCTTTTTAATTTGTTCAATGGATATATTGCTTGAAAATGTAGTAGAAAATTGTATTACATTTGTTGATAATTTTCTTTTTTTTTTCTTCAGTTTTGTATGTTATGTTCAACTGGTTTCCATATATTTGGCTGCCACTCGGAACGGGCTAGCAAGCGATGGCTTGCTGTGGATCTAGCAGGAATTCTGATAGGAGTCATAGGTTGCTATCTTCCTGCTGTTCACTATGCTTTTTATTGTCTGTCTGTAAGTATCTTGATGATACAATACTACTCCTTAGTACTTGCACTGTAGTTGTCTAACTGTCTGTCTGTAAGTATTCTGACAAAAGCAAGCAGAGCTTTTCTGCAGATTCTTAAAAGCGCTGTATGTTGACCAGACAAGGGATGTAACTCTTAAAAAATGAAGAAATATTTAACAGAACAATAAAATAGATTCTATTAATTTTTAAACAATAGTTTTAAATTTTTTTTTGTGCTGAAAGTTTTTCAAACTTGTACCATATTTAGATATATATTAGTTTTGGAAGTTTGGGGTAGTTCAACCTTGTTAGACCCCATGATTATAAGCTTTTAACTTGCCTTAATAAATTTTGTATAACATTATTATAAATACACAGACATTCAGGCTGGGTATCTACCATCTGATTTTTACATTTTGATTATGATGGCTTATAATTGTAGTTTTATGTAATTTACTGTTAACTCTGTACTGGCATTAATTTCTTCTAAATCAGATTTTCTTTTTCTTTTTTCTTCAAAAGATATGGCGGGACATCTACTTAATATGCATCACAGTGTTATCCCTGTCTACTTTATTTGTACAATTTCATCCCCGATACTTTTCCAACACCTGGTTCAAACAGAGAATAGCAATATATTTTGGACTTGTGGCGTATGGTGTCATTCCTACAACTCACTGGATATACCTCAGTGGTGGATTCTCTGAAAAAATTGTACAGGTAGGTAATAACTCATTTTACTTTTACTGCAGAAAATTACATATATTAATAGTCTACTTAAACATTTGTTCAATTTTATTTGAAAGATTGATTCCTTCAAAACTTTTCCTAAAATACCAAAGTTACAGCTTTTTATATGTGAAACAAACAAAAATATTCAGACTGAACAACTCAATAAAAAGTGAAGCTGGTTACTAGAATGGTAAACGATTTTTGTAAATAAACATGTTGAGATTTTTATGCCCACTATTTCCTTTGATACTTTATGTTATGAGCAAATAATGAACTAGACTGGATCTGTCTGTATTTTCACATAGTGCTGAGCAGCATTTCATTAAGATTTGTTTCTAAGGAAAGTTTAAATTTACACATGAAATTTATGTTGATAGGCAGCTCTGCTATTTAGTCCTTCCATGAGTTACAAAAATAGTTCGGGTTTTTTCAGTAGTTTCTTTTATCCTTTGTTATTGAATTACCCAGAAATAACTTTATTGTCATCAAACGTTTTTTTGTATATATACATGCTGTTAAAACTCTATTTCCCTAAAATACAAAGTGAAAGAATTAAAAATAACTTACAGTTTTGTGTATGAATTGCTAAATTCCTAAACTTTGTATCAGTAATTCAGAGTAATCTGAATAAGTTCCAGAGGTATTCTAATGATGTCAGAACTGTACTGATATGTTAACAGTACAGAAGAGATCACTGGTATAATCCCAAAATGTTGTTAAATGTTAAATGAATTAAGGGTAATTCCAATACAGCTGTTAATCGAGATGCCTTTTGATGAATTCACAGTAATTTCATACAGCTATTAAATTATACAAATAGTCTTTAATTAATGTTAGAGCACTGCAGTTCCAACTAATGATCATAATAAATAAATCAGTACTCTCATATAACTCTTACAAGACCAATAATACTGTTTTGAATGTCTAATTCTTCAAAATAATTTGTTAATATAGTATGATAAGTTGCAGTAGCGAAAATTGCAATACCAGGCTTTATTGAATCATTCTTTGTACACCACTCCCTCGATAACTCACGCCCTGATAACTTGCGAACCCGCTTATAATGCAGGGTCATGCATGGATCCCTTTTTTTAAACCAGAAAATACCCCAAAAATTGATCCTTATTTCTTGAACTTGAAGAAAATCACAATCAAAATTCGTAACTGAAATGGTGATATATCGCTTGCATTATAGTTGAAAATGGTAGAAAGGACCTAGAAATTTTAATCAACATTTTGAAATTATCAACTTTTAATAAGAAGTTGTATAATTGGTTACATTTTCCTTCCAAATGACATTCTTAGCACACCGTAATTAAAGATATTCAAGGAAATTTTGATAAGTGAAAATGTCACTTACACATAGTGTAGGCAGTACATTAATATTTAAATGCCAATTAAATCATTTTTATTAAGTGAAATATGTGTTTTAATTCTATCTTGTAGTTCCTCTTAAGTGTAATCATCATCAATGCAATGTGTATATTAAGCGTAAAATGTGTCAATCTACTGTAACAGCTATGTCCGCAAGCGTTTCTCTGAGAACCTAATTAAGTGCCGACCATTTTTTTGATAACTGACTTGCGGAAGTATTTATTGTATTGTTGCACTGAATTAAAAGCTGGCCTCCTTTGTATTGTCATGTTAATTATGTAAAACTAACAGCCCCGGTCTTATGTTGGGTGAACTTACTTCGGTTGATCAACTGAACACTTATAAATGTTATTGTGTATGTAACATAAACTACCTTAAATTAATCGACTTATTCATAACTTTGATCAAAGATAGCAAGACAACCAAGCGAAACGAATAAAGAGCTTGGTTTCACAGATACGGACCATTGTGGGCAAGCGAGTTTCAGAGAATTCCTGAGCTAGCATTTAGAGATATCCTCAAGGATCATAAGAAGTTTAACAATTACCTCCAATGAAATCACGACATCAATAATGTACTAATTGAACAATAAAACAGTTGAGTTTTGTCATAGACGATTTTCTCACAAAATAAATGTTGCTAGTTTTTGAAAAAAAAGGAATCTTGTTTGGTGGTGTGTCAACAGTTAGTCTAGTTCCCTGCTACTGTGACTCCAACTTGGCAGTATACTACTTAATACCACTCCATGAACCAGACTAATCAACAAAACAAAAAGCAGTGACGTAATACACATGTTTTTGCATACTCATGATGGTTGTTGAAACTAGTTGGAATGATCTTTCAAATGTTGGACATTTTGAAAATAAATGGTATTTATACAGAATAACAAACAAGTTCATTAGAAAAAGTGTGGTGTTAACAATTATTATTAACGTGATTGTAAAATGAGGATTCAGTCATTAAACAGCCCAGTTCCCTACCCCCTCCCCCATGTGGTTTTCTTGATGTATAAGCAGATTTTTTTAATTTTTGGAGGTCCCTCGGTAACTTGCGCCCTTGCTTATAGTGCGGTCTATGTTTATGGACCCCGTTGTGCGTGAGTTATCAAGGGAGAGGTGTATTTTTAAATCACTTTACAGTAAACAAATCAGTTGTTTAAATTCTGGTTACAATTAGGTAGGCTGGCCTTTTCTAGAACTCATGTCCTTGTCAGGTCATATGATGTTTACTTGCACTTATAGTTTGACTTGACCTTGGAACTTATGAATGAATCAATTTACGTATTTTATACATGACTTGTCCTACAGGATAAACTGCAGCCTTAGGATTTTAGCATTAATAATTTCACTAACTAAATGACTCGTATGAAAACTATTATTATCAAAGTAATACCCATAATATAGATGTACATAAAATACAGTACTTTGCAATAAAATTATGAATAGAAGTGTATAACAATCTATGTACAGTGCTTACTCTTTATAATGCTGTTAACTCTATAACAAACTACGTAAAACACTTACTCTTTATAACACTGTTAGAGGAGACCCAAGGGGCTGAGTGGTCTAAAGCGCTCACCGTTATGGATCATTGCCATCTCACCTCTGTCTGTGTGGGTTTTAGTCTCAGGTTCGGCCAATGTGGGTATGTGAGAAAGCTTGCCGGTAGCTTCTCATGGGTTGATGGTTCTTTCCAGGGTTTTCCTGGGTTCTTCTTCCACCATTGTACTTGCTGCCATGTATAACCTATCTTGTGCTGAAAAATGGCATTAAACCCTACAACATACAGCAACATAACACTGTTAGTTATATAACAGGCTATGTACCATACTTACTGTTTCAAATGCTGTTAGCTGGAGCCATACAGGTGACTCATTAAGTGAGGGAGTCTTCTGCTGAGGGATGTTCTAACAACTCTTTGTGATAATAATGCAAACAAACACAAAAGTAGGGTATTTAATGATAATAGTGCATACAAATGCAAAAATAGGGTATTTAATGATATGAAATTACATAAAATTAAGTGAGGCAATTCAAATAGCCATGATCAAAAATAACTTGACTATTTAAAGGGATCCATGAGCAGGAGTATAGTATACCCACATTATAAAAGGGCAAGCAGTATATGTTGGGGCTTTGTAGTGAGGTACCACTGTATCTGTATTAGTGTATGAAAACGCACTCACTAAAATACCAAATTGTGAGACAAATAAAAGTGATTTTAAATATTGAATATGGAAGTTTAGCATGTTTTTCTGACAAATATTAGCCAGTTCTTTGTAATATATGTCATCTCTGCATGACAGTAGAGTGAATATTTCCATCATTTCCCCAATCATCTGAGTGCTGATTCAGAATGTTTCTCTTTATTGGAAAGACTGTTCTGTCAACTATATTGCCAACTTGTTAATTGAAAGTCCCTACTTTTTATTAGAAGATTTCCATTCCCATTTTTTTTTATCAAGCTTGTGCAAGCACTTTTCTCTCACTTTCATTATTAAAAACAGTTACCAGAGGGAGAGTAGACTGGTCTCAGTTTGTAATTATTTAAAGTTGGTGTTAGAAGGTTTTAAGAATAAGTTCCAGAAAATACATTAATGTGATCAAATTTAGGTCATTAACATGATCATCTTTTATATTTCTAGAATGGCATGTTAAGTAAGAGCT
Source organism: Megalonaias nervosa (assembly GCA_016617855.1). Lineage (NCBI taxonomy): Eukaryota > Metazoa > Mollusca > Bivalvia > Unionida > Unionidae > Megalonaias > Megalonaias nervosa. The sequence continues at coordinate 229,188 of JAECUM010000386.1, read as the reverse complement.
TCTTTTGGTGAATAAAAATTGGTTTTAATTGTTTGTTTTCAAAACCTCGGATACTCCAGGTAATTATACTGCTTACATTAAGATGAAATTACTACATGATGTATACTCTTTGTTTTCAGATGTTTGTGCCAAAGGTGGTCACAATGTATTTATTAGGTGCACTGGCATTTGTATTTTACATTTCAAAATTTCCAGAGAGATTCTTTCCAGGTGAGTAGAAAATTTTTTCAGATCTCTTACAAAAGTTGCAAATGGTATATATACACAAGTGGAAATTATCTTTTAATAGGAGATTGCAGGTTGCATGTTTATTCATTTTTCTTGATGGGATTATAGAATCGTATTGTAAAGATCAGAGAATTATGTTATTTTAATTACCTGTCAATTCATGAAAACGACAACAATATTCCATTCATATTTTAAAATTCTAGACTGAATATATGTTAATATATATTTATCTAATTATCTGAGTGGTACACCAACACTGGAAGAAATTCTAGATCATCAAGATGAATTTCAGGCCATGCCTAGAAAATTGCAAGAAATGGTAATTGAACATGTTAATTGAGTGCAGTTGAAAACAGCATTCTGGTGATATGAGTCATTTTAGTATCAGTACTGGATTGTAAAGCTTAGTAGTCAAAAATCATTTTCACAGTTGAAGTGACATGACAGCCCTTACTGGTGCTAACAGCAGGAGTTTTGTTTGGAGGCAATGAAATACATGAAATGTTAATTAAAAGCATGTTGTTACAGTACTATATAATGGTTGTTTTCTCTTTCAAGATTAAGTGAATCCTTATTTCTGTATTATGATAAAGCCTTTCCTTTTTGAATGTTTGTTTTCTTCCTACCTCACTCACAAGAAAAACCATATTTGAGTGGTAGCTCAGTTTTAAACACTTATCCACAACCCTTAAACCATGCATCACCTGGTTCATGATTGATTTAGTCAAAGCAGAGAGTTATGCTAGTATAAAATTGGTGCTAAAACAAGAGAGTTATGCTAATATAAAATTGGTGCTAAAACAAGAGAGATATGCCAGTATAAATTGGTGCTAAAACAAGAGAGTTACGCTAATATAAAATTGATGCCAAAATAAGAGAGTTATGCCAATATAAACTTGGTGCTAAAATGAGAGTTATGCCAATATAAAATTGATGCCAAAACAAAAGAGTTTTGCTAATATAAAATTGGTGCTAAAACAAGAGAGTTAAAATTGGTGCTAAAACAAGAGAGTTATGCTAATATAAAATTGGTGCTAAAACAAGAGTGTTATGTTAATATAAAATTGGTGCTAAAACAAGAGAGTTAAAATTGGTGCTAAAACAAGTACCACTGACGTTTAATGTATGCCAGTAGTGCCTAACCATAAGAGAGATAATAATTTAAAAACTGAACACTTCGGACAGGCATAGTAATAGATAGCATTTTCCAAAGATTATAAACGTTGTTTCATTTGAACATCCCAATAATTATTTAGCCTTTTTTAATATTTGATTCTTCAATAAGATGCCCCCAAAATAACATATTTGAGTAGGGATCATCAGTATATATTAGTTGTGATTAAGATTGTTGAGTTATTGGACAATATTTCATGTTTCACGTTTATCTTGCTGCATTACAACAGCGTTTTTTTCTCTCCAAATGATATCTTTTGAAGTAATGCATGTAAATTTCACTTAAATTTATTTAATAATAAGCTTATGAAAAATTGTCACTTACTATTGAATTCTTTAAGATTTTTTAAATGTACCATATTTCTTTTAATTTTTTGTACAGTAACAAATAAATTAAGCTGCATATGCTAATACAGTGTTTGAATTTGCTAAGATATGTGGGTATAGGAACAGATAAATTTGAAAATAAATTACTCTGATGTGGACATAAATATTCCATCACACATTATTATTGTACAACTCTTCATCAAAATAAAATATGCCTTGATCTGAGAGAGATTTCAGTTATTCATGGCATTTTGCTGAATGTATCTTACTATCCCTGTTTAGCTGAAGCTTTTGTCAAAGATAAAAAGTAATACAATAGTAAATGGAAAATTATACAAAATACATACCATACTGTTTCAAAGTATTATAATTTATATTTAAATATTCATGATATATATTACATATAAGCTCATTTTTTTTAAATCTCAAGCATGATCATTTAGCATCCATTGTTGTTTTCTCTGTTTGTAAAATGTTCCCTTCATTCCTACCAAAGATTACCCTTTGTCAGTAAGTGGATGTGCACTTCACGTATTTAAGCAGCAGTTGGTTTGATCTTTGCTCATGCTAGTTTGAATTCAAAGTTAAGACACTTCTGTTGGGGAGAACAGAGGTGTCTCTGGTTAAGAAACTTACACGAATAATCACCAGCATGTAATTACCCTGTATCATAAACATTAATATCAATAAACATTGTAAAAAGAAAGATTGAAAATATCTTACCAGCAACACATTCCAAAATATTATTTCAAAAAATATATGAAGATTAGCAAACAGTATTTAATGCCTTAGAAGCTGGACTTAAGAAATAAAGTTGGAATATAATGTGGGCTTTATAGAGAAGATGCATTAATATTAGTACATGTACATTAATTAAAGGTATTGAGACTGTAGATGTGAGCTGTTGTCATGATGAATTCACACAAGAAATACATATGGATACTCAGATACCATCACTCAAATGGAACATATACAGTATAGCTTACATGATTTTTTTTCCTTTTCCACACATTGCAATGGAGGTTCAGATGATTAAGAAAAGGTTCTGGCACCATGTCCCATGCATTTTGATGGAATTGTTGTGGCCTTTCATGGGGAATAGCTTTGCATAAGACATTTTATGTAGAGTTACATCCAACCACCACTGCAGGGTGGACATAGTGTCGATAAAGAGGGCATGATTTTCTTTTTTTATGACCTCATACAGCATGTGCTAAACAGTTTCATTTTGAGAGAGAGAGAGAGAGAGAGAGAGAGAGTATCATGTGTCAGTTATCTGTGTTGTTGCCCATATAAATTAATGGACACATTTTTTAAAATTTGTATCTTTACAAATCAGATTGTTGTCAGTTAATGTTGAATGAAAATAAAGTGTATCAGGTCATCAAAAATTCATTTGTGAGAGAGAGCTCAGGAAGTGATGTACTTACAACTGCTGCAGACATGTACTTTACATGTATTGTTTTTCATCCAAAATAGTGTGTGCATTTTCTGCATATCATGAAAATAGGATATCAAAAACTCATTTTCAGACAGCTATAAGTCAAACAAAAATACCATTTACTGAATTGTGAAATTTCTTTGAAGGAGAGATGTTTCCAGAAGTGCTGATGAATGACAACAACATGAGTTATTTTGCTCTAAAACCGGATAGATATATAAAACAAGTGGGGATATTGGACTGGAACGTTTTGCTCTTTACAGAATTGAAAAGTATACCTAAATTGACTGTCAGAATTTCAAGTGGGTTAAAGTTGTGTATACTCAAACTTGGGAGTCTATGCTATTGTTGCCGGTGTGTATTACCATTAATGCTTAAGAACTAAGGACATGGTTTACATTTGACTGTAAATTTAGTGTTTTCTCATTTTTATTTTTTTTAACAGTAGTGTCATCATTTGGAATTTAACTATCCCTATCACAGAGGATTATCTTTCCTTCAAACAAATAGGAAAAAGTTATGATGTTTAAGAGAAGCCAACAGGTTTGCCTCTCATCAAGTAATTTAATCAGATTTCTCCTTATATGTTCCCGATTACATTAATGTTGGGATAGATGCCTGCTACCTCCTGAATCCAACCCTATTAAAAAGATGAAATTCATTTTTTCTGTATATATGATATAGACAAAGGAGAGTAACTCTTGCCTCCACCAATTGTTGCTAGTTTTTAAGCTTCATTGTCATACAGTCAACATCATAGAAGACACCTCCCAAAAATCCATGCCAATATTGATGTGAAATACAGTATCCATCCAGGAATTTGGATTTATTTTGTGTATTAATCATTCAGGTGGTATACATATTTTGTTAATTATTTTCCATTTTTCGTGAATTTGTTACATTCTCAAACTTGGTCTGTTTAGGTCTGATGCTACAATACACTATTGTTGCTGCATGTTGTGATTCACGTTTTAGCACACACTGCCTATTGTTTGCAGATTCAGTTCATAAATTTATGACTTATTAATAAGATGCATTAATTTGTCTGGCATATACAAAATGTACTTCACCCTCACTTTGCAGTATGTGTGTCTTATACTCCGAGGAAATATAGGCATCTGTCTCACAGAAGTCAGGCAAAGGCAAAGAAAAAACGGGGATACTCCCAAGGACAGCACAGACATTTTAAGTATTCATCCAAAGACGGAATTGCTTGTGAGCCTTGTGGAGATGTTGCAGGGTCCCCCTCATCTACACTATATCATATCCAACCATCAGCTATGATTATGTCTGCAGAAATTGGGGACCAAAATGATGAGGATTGGCAGTAACAACTATCTTTGATGGCCATTGAATTTCTGATGCATTGACTGGCTAAAGAGACAACAAAATTAATCAGGTGTTGTCAGATTCAAATGCCCTCCACATCTGACCACCACACATTACTATTAGGTCGGCTTTGGTAGATATCAACATCAAAGAAGAGACTCTTTTCCTTCCGGCATCTTCCTTGGTCTTCAAAAAATTGAGAGATAAATGACCATCTGTCTGGAACAATTTGTTATCTGGGGAATACTTAGACCATTTTTTCCAGAAAGCCAGGTTTCATCACTGTTTTCATCATGCTGGTACAAAGCACACTCTGATGCCTTCCATACTGAACTCTGAGATCTTGATAAGAATTTACCAGCAGTCCATATGTCCACCCCATTTTTGTATAAAGTGTTTCATGCTACATTGAAGCTGGTTGTTGTTGCCAAATGTTTTATGTTGGACTTGGCATCATTGGCTGTCTTTAAGATTGCCAAAAAGTTGTGCATTGAGCATGCTTGGGAGGCAATGGTAAAATTGCTTGTGTTGTTAACAGGGCAGCTGACCATTCTGTAGTTAATGTGTTGACTGTCATGGCAAATATTGACCTGATGATTGATGTATGTTCACATTCCATATCCTGGTATACCATTTGGCTTGCCATTACTCTGTGAGCAAAAATTGAAGAAGTTTGGAGGCAGGCAGTTCAGGAACTGCTCCTCAAACTCACCACCCAACCCACGCAGACTTTTAAGACTAATTTGCCCTGCACAGCAGAGGTACAATAGCATGTGAAGAAAAAGGGATATTTTGCATCACAGACTCAATTCAGATTCTGGCCTAATGCCAGGGGGCAGCAATCTAACCAGTTCAAGAGGCAACCTTATGAGGGAGAAAAGAAAGTAGGTTTCTCCTCCTCCAAGCCTCCTAAATCTTGATTCTACTTACCACTCCCACTGTCTGCAAACTGCCTACCAGTGGGCACCAGACTCCTGTAATTCCAGTCTTGTTAGATGATCTTATTTCCTATGTTTGGCGATGTCCAATGATCAATCTGTTTACATCAAGGCAGAATCACAAGTTACCCACCTTCATCTCCAGTTCCATCCCAGAAGCTGGGCCATAGAGCACTGTCAGACCGTAGGGTAGGGTTGTGGGCCTTTTCCTACCTGCACATTGTATTGGTACAGAAAATACAGAATTTGAGGGGTCAGATATGCAAATTTATTCTGATAGCCCCTCTAATGAGCAAGAAGGCCCTCCACTTATGAGGGAAAGAGGCATGCTTTCAGGGACTGGATCCAAGTCAATAACATTGTCCCTTTGAATGCCTTGATCCTCTTAACTAGCTAACATGTTTCTCTGGCTCTGTGAAGAGTAGAAGTTGGCCACTCTGAGTCTCCAAGGCTACCACTCCATGATCTCTGACGAATTCAGACATTGTGGCTTAAGAGAATAGGTCATGATAAAAATCTATAATACCTACAAGTTAGTTTTGCTTTGGATCAACCAAAATCCCTCATCCTTTTTACAAATGGAATCTGTTCTGGGTATTAAAATGGCTCATTTAAGATACGTTCAAGCTTTTAGCCCAAACCTCAATGAGGCTGCTATCATGCAAAACATATTTCCTGATAGCCTGAGCTTCTGCATGTCAGGTGAACAAGTTGCTCTTTCAGTTGACCCGAACTATCTTCCGCTCAGATTAGACAGTTCATTGGTTCTCAGGTTGCAACCAGGATTTGTGATCAAAAGTAGGTTGTCATCATTGGGTTATGAGAGTGTCATCATATGCTCCGTCTCTTTTAAAGACATGTCAAGAGCATCCTCGATAAAAGACCTGTCTGTGCCCTTAAACTTGAAGCACACAGAGGCGAGTCGTGGCATATGCAAACAACTGTATATCCTGGTAGAGGCAGAGAAACAGTATATCACTCCTCAAGCCCTCACTTCATGGCTGAAGTGTGTTGAGTCTCAAAATATTAGAGTCATAGCATGAGAATTTTAGCTGATGGAATTAGAGTGATCACTCTGAGCCTCATGTTCAAATATGTTTTGATCTGAAACATAATAAAAATTATTGCCTGGCATGCAGAGCCAATCTTTTCCATTTCTTATCTCAAGGATTTTGCTTTGCAGAAACAAACTTTGAATTTGGTGGGTCCTGTGGTGGTGGCTCAGATGACCACCAAACCCAATTAAAGTCAACACAGCCTTTTAACTTTACTAGATTCACCATTTGAACTTTGGTGTGATGAGAAGAATTCAGTAATCTAATTCTTAAAAGGATATAGTTGTCTCAGATCACAAGACAAGTAATAAGTAGAGCCATTATTGCTTGCTTATAGAATTCAGCCATTTCTTCCCTAGAAGACTACCCAAGGTATAGTTAGGATGCTCAGCATTCCCACCCCCATTACCTATTCTCCTAATGTTAATGTCATCAGGGAATGTATTCAGGAGAAAAAAACAAATTTTTTTAGTAAATTGTTATACTAAGAATACTTACTCAATCACATTAACGTTTGGATACAAGCCTAATTCCAGTCCTACTAGAAAGATGAAAATTTGCCTTTTCTGTCTACATTATTTACACAAGGGGCAATAACTATTATTATTAACATTCCCCCCCCCCTTAGCAGCACCAGGTGTCACTAGTTTTTAAGCTGAGCATTATACCAGTGAGGATGTTTGCATGTCATGGTGACTGGGAGGTTGTTTTGTTTTTTTATTTTATTGGGTAAGTATTCTTGGAGAAACATAATTTAATTTTGAATAAACTGAAAACAAAAAAGTCCTAGAAGTGTCTGTGATCTATTTTCCACTGATCATGAGGTAGACTTCATGGGCTGCGTTGATTTAACTGAATTGGAAATGCATATAAATTGTTTACATTAGTAGTAACAGCAAACAGAAGTCTATTGCCAAGAAGTCCTTTCTAAACACACATGTATTAAATATACAAGACCCTATTAAATGGTTTTATCAACTTCAAACATATAATTAACATAAAGACAAAAGGAATCGATTAATCAGATGGTATTTGAAAATAAATCACTCTGACATCTCAGTCATTCCATGTGTGGTCTTTATGCAATGGCTATTCAGATGTCAGTCATTAAAGTTGGCCAACTATCTCCATGGTGGAGAAGCACAATACATGCTTGTCGAGTTGTAGTGATGATTTGTAGGTATTTACCCCTCGAACACAGCTTTATCTTTGAGTATGGAGGGGATTAAGTGTTCCAACTGGATGTGTGAAGTAATGAAAATTTTTTATGAGCTGTACTGTATTAAAAGCTAGTTCATTAGGTCTTGATTGTTTCCCTCATTGTTTTGTCCTATAACTTATGTTACAGAGTTATCATGTCATTGAAAAAGTCACCGACTCGCTTATAATAATGGAGATTATTTCATTATGATTTATATAAAAGATTTGCAAACTGGAAGACAGGATGTTCTATAAATATTTGTAAATTAGATCTCTATAAAAGATCTGGTATTTTTTAAATATGATTTGGAAGTATGATTTTTTAAAATATGATTTAGATGTAAAAAAAACGCCAAATTGCTATTGTAATTTAATGTTAATGTACAATCTATTGAAACACTGATATTAAAGAGGAAATTTTAAATATCTAGGCAAAAATCGTGAGTTGCATAGAACAGATTTTCGTTATAAATCTGCTTTATTTTGGCAATTTTTTCAGAATATCAGTGTATATGTTGCTGCATAAGCATGTTGATGTTTAGATTTTAGACTTCTTTTGTATGAAAAATAATAAATTATCCACTATAAAACCAACTTCTGTGCACAAAAATTATTAGTACAAACAAAAAAATTATGACTTTTATGCCCCAACTGTTTATGAAAATCTAAAGGGTATGAAAAATTACATGAATTAAAGTAGGATTTCATTTAAATTATTACCAAGATTTTATGAAATTTTTTTAATGGAAAGGAAGTGTAGTCTTATTCATAGGACATTCTTGACAAATTGTAAAGTTTAAAAACAATTTTATCTTTTGAAAGAAATGACTGGAAACTTAATTCTTGCAAAATTGCAAAATATCAATAGCTATATTAAAACTAAATAAAAAATAAAAATTTTGCATAGTTAATGTTGTAAAATATTTCTGTAGTGTCAAACCCTTGTTTGTTTTCTAAAGTTGTATTTTTGCATCCATATTAACAAGCTTCTTTTAAGATCAACAACAATACAGGTAAAAATCATTTTTAAACCCAATTTTGCTGCTATTGACCAACTAAGAACTCATTTTCATATAATAATTTAGAAAGAAGTTGTTCAATGGTACACATGGTTACGAGTAAAAATTGTTATATAGGGATGTGAGAATACAACATTTTGTCTGCTGTGCACTTACCCTTCCTTTCCTTTTCCAATTGCAGGTGTGTTTAACTACATTGGTTCCAGTCACCAGATGTGGCATATCTTAGTTCTTATTGCTTTTATGTGGTGGCATAACGCAGGCAGAGAAATTCTACTATATAGAGTAGAACATGAATGTACTTAAAAATTGCAATACCCAATCTCAAATTTGTGCTTTTTGATGGTCTTTATACTTTTCATTTTCTGCAAGTCGTTGTGTGTGATGTTTACTCGTCTGAGCGTACAAGATGTTTTTATAGTTATTTCCTTATTATTTGTGAAACTTATCTTTTTTAGGTCACTTATTCACTTATATTTTGTTTTGATGAAATTTACACAATAGTTTTGAAGTCTACTATAAACAGCATATGCTGTACATATTGCAGTCATCAAAAGACTGAGTTTCAATCGTTCTGTGATTTGTTTGGAAATAGGGAAAGAAATACACAAAAGTTAGATTAAATGCCTGACCGAATCACCACTAATTGCATCAACAAGCAAGTCAGATTCCAAAACATTCTGGACAAATAAATGGATGAAAACTTGACAAGAAAGTACTTAATACTGTTACCATATATTATAGCAGGGAAAGCAAGTGTTTGTGATGCAAGAATAACCGTGTGGAATCTGCACATTGAAAGATGTGGAGGAGGTGAAAGAGGGGAAAATAATAGATGTAGCCTCCAAAAAACAGACTAACATAAAAACAGATACACATGGAACCATACATACTAACATAAGTTGAATGTAGGACAAAGTAGGTGAGATATTGTTATAGGTTTGCATCCACCACACTCGTGTAACATTTTAGGCATTTTAGTTCAGGAATTTAATCTTCAGTTCATCCACCACACTCATGTAACATTTTAGGCATTGTAGTTCAGGAATTTGATCTTCAGTTCATCCACCACACTCATGTAACATTTTAGGCATTGTAATTCAGGATTTTAGATCTAAGGTTCATAACTAAGATTTTGACTTGCTGCATAAAGAAAGGTGAGGAAAATGTAATTCTGTTTATTGTAGAAATACACAGATTGTTATCTTAAGTCCCTGCCAGCAGTTCACCTGTACAATCATATGCATTGATGAATATGCACTACTATGTATTTATAAATGCAGTCTTTAACTAGAGGAATGTTCATTCAGAGTCAGAATTATGGCAGTATTTAGGATTTATTCAGTACTTTACATTATTCAGGTCTAATGGCTCTTCTTCGGACAGTCTATAGTCCTTATTCAGGACTTTGCATTATTCAGGTCTAAGGGCTCTTTTTCAGAACTAAGAGGGTTTTTTTGAGAACTCAGATGATCTACATTTGTGACTGAAGGAAATTTAGCTTAACAAAATTTTACAGTTAAAGGTCACATGATAAAGCTACAGTGCCATTTCGGTGACTACATTAATCAAGGAAATACTTATTCCAAGAATATTAACTCTAACAAGAACAGTCTTAAATGTTAGGTGGACCCTAATAGAATCTATAAGTAGGTGTGTTGGTCATTGGGGTTGGGGGGCACCAACAGCTATCAAGGTACATTACAAGGTAGGGGTGCTTTTATAATTCCTGAAAAGAGAGACACAACCAGATTATATTTGAGCTATATGACAAAAAAAAATACATCAAAATAATACACACTTGAAAATGTGATTACACTATAGACATAAAAACAGTATGATACTGCTTTCCTTTTTCTGTTTATCATAATCCTTTTTTTCACTTTCTTTCTGGAAAATCAAAAATTGAACTAAATAACCAGTACACAAATGGAATTAGAGGCATACAACATAATGTATAATATGCATAATGCCAAAACAACCATACACAAATGGAATTATAGGCATACAACATGATGCATAATAAAGAACATGCATAAAAGAAAAGTATTTGAGATCTTTGACAAGGATCACAAATAAATTAAAAAATCAGGAGAAAGGTAAGGAAATCTAATGGACATGCATGCCCTATTGGAGAGGAATACAAAGCAAATAACCCATTTAGGCACAGGAATGGTAAGGATTACAAACCAAGTAACATGTTTAGGCCCAGGAATAGAATGGAAACTTGTAACATGCAGGTCATAGGCATCCAGTCTTATTTCAGCTGCAGGTGTCATTTTGAGTGAATTTGGTCATATATATCTTTCAATGGTGATTATTCAATTTATTTGGCATCCCCATCAATCAATATTCAGTTAATGATCATTATATAAATGCTTTGAGAGACAAGACAAAATCAGTGCTAAAGTATGTTAATATTTTTAAATTAGATCAAACAAGAAGTGTGATCAAGTGTAAATTGGATTGAATATTGCATGCTATGATGTCACAATGAAAGCACAGTGTATTGGCAACAAGTCAAACCATCCCTTGCACTGACAATAGTTAGACCTGCCATCTGCTTTTCTTGATAAACTTTAGTGCCAGGCTACCATTGTAAAAGTCCTTAGCAACTGGTAAATTTTCATCTGGGAGTTTTTGATGATCACTCATCAATCAGCAATGATCAGACTTGGGGTAAAACTCATTTTGTATTAAATTTTAAAACATCAGTATTTGATTTAAGATAGTATGGGCACCTGCATGACTATGTTGATGTATTCTTTAACAGGAATTTGATTTATTGACCCTTTCAAAATGAAAATATTAGCTTCATTCAGAATTTTTTTTTATCTCAGAAGTATATCTGTATTTTTTAACCCACGTAGAAAAGGTGGAATATATACAGATATAAAAGCTTTTAATTTTTGGAACATCTGGTGCCACCTGCTAGCTTTTATTGTAGTTAGCAAATGTATTAGTTACATTTGTCTTACCAGGCATAAGCAGTATTCTTTTTTTATGTTACTGTGCATTGTGTTGTTTACCAGCAACTATGTAACTCTTGATAAAAAACTTTTACTTCTTAAGAACATTTCTTACCATATATATTCACTTATAAGTCAAGTCAAACTGCAAATAACATAGATCCTGATCTGCAGTCACATAATGTGTCTGTAGATGAGGGTCTATATTATTTGTTCTACTGATTACTCCAAACTGCACAAACCCACATTATGCAGTGGCACATCCGAGTCTGCAGTTTGCAGTTGGACATGACTTACACGACTATATATGGTGCATTATGCTGAAAATTAGTCAATGAATATGTAAATAATAACGATCTAATTTACATTGCACTGGTGACTTTGTTCTCAATCATTAAAAATAATATATGTGCAAGTGTTTTCCAACAGTGGTTACAGTAAAAGAGATAACTTCTCCAAAATGTTTCAGTGTTATTTCCGATAACCTCGGGGAAAACAACACATGCTTTTGCTGATGTTGCATGACAATGAGGATATCTACTATAGGAATAAAATAGTCTTCTTGTAAGATAAGAGATACTTGTACAGCCACATTTTGTTTCTTTTGAAAGACAGCTTCATACATGTACCAGTCTCAGAGGGCAAATTGGTTGCACTTACCTATTCTGAATTGTTTTATATGAAATGTGCACATACCTCAGTTTATCATGTAGAATGAACCAGAAATTATCATAATTACAATTTTACATTTCACAGTTAGATCTCAAAAGCATTTTGATATGATATGACACATGATTTGTGATGTTTATGTGTCTGCATTTGACCAAATGGTATTACATGTATGTATTTTATTAAGTATATTAAATTTCAGTTTATTTCTTGATAATAATTCATAAGATGACATTATCTTTATTATCAACAGATTTCAGTTGTATGTATATCAACTGTTGTCACACTGTTGGTTTCATTGTATTACATGACAGATGTATTTAACAAAAGAAGGATGGTTGATTGAAGTTTTGGGTAATTTTTGCCTTATATGCTTTATACTTCTGTTTCATGTGACCGTAAGTGTCAGAAATGTTATAAAATAGCAAGCATAATGAATCATAATTCGTCAATTTAAAAAAAATATGTGAACCTAAATTTCAACTCTATTAAATTTTTAAAAACATTTTTGAACAAAGCTCCTTCTTTCACCTAAAAACATTGAGACTAAATTTCATGATTATATAGAGTAGCTAGGTTCATGTTGTAGTGAACCATGTCAGGAACTAAGACATTCTGTTCTGTATGCTAGACATTTAATGTAGAAAAGTTTTAATTTTTCATAAGTGCCAGACAATAAGTTTCAAAATCTTCTAATTTCAACTCTAAGTCATATATCATAAATTCCCTGACATGGTTTGCTAATTCAAAATATCGGTCTATATTATCATAATTTTTGGAGAGAATTAGTTTAGATATATTTGAGAAGTGAATCTTAAATAGATGGTTTTTTTTTCTTGAAACGTCAATTTGAATTTCAGTAGAATCTTTAAAGTATTAGTACACAATTTCTCAGTTCATATGCATTCTCATTTTCAAGAGCTATGCATACATTTGTATATCCATCTCTTACAAGTAAGGAGAAATTAAAAAGTAAAGATCTGTGCTTACAAGTTCTTCAGTTATCCTGCTTTAAATTATTTAATTTTTATCTTTATTACTGGCAATCTTAAATATATTTAATAGACAACTGAAAATATAATCTGTTGATTATATTTTATCATATGAATGTTGTGTAAAAATCTTGTTTTTGTTTTCTTTGTAAACTGTTATCATTTAACAGTGATGTTGACATTTTTTTGAATACTTAAAACACTTACTTTAATCATCAGAGACAGTATAATACACAAAATTCCTGTATTGATTTTGCTACAACCAATTAAAGAATTACAGCAGATTTAGAGTATGTCCAACAGTATCTGACTTTGATACCATAGGTGAAACATTTGACATATTTGCTTTTATAACTAAAATAATAAAAACATCATTTTAACACGTTCTGTTGTATTTTTTTTCTTCTCTTTAACATCACAAGGATTGCTTGATAAAGACATTTCAAACTTTGATGGGCACTCCTAAGTTTGATTGTAAATTGTACCTTTTTCCCTGAAGTCTCAGTTTATTACTTGATATTTCTAATGAAAGACATACTCCTCAATTATGTATGTGTTCATTTGAAGAAGAGAATTCAAATACTCATTTTATTTTATCCATACAGTCAGCTGGGATACGATTTAGAATTATCAAAGAACCAATGACAAAGCCCGTGCAATATGGATTGAGCTGATAAAATGGAAGATTTAAAATACTTTTGTTACCTTTTCTCCATACAATGGTAGCACAAGTGCAGTTTACATTTACAAAATTTATCCTCTATAATGTACTTCCAAGTACAATCTCAGATCTGGTGTTCTGTAATATCCTAGATTAGGATCTACCATGTTCATTCTGCATAAGACATTATGCAACATGATTGACCCCATGTGCGGGCACAAATAATAGTGGCAATCTGGTCAGTATGATGAGTGAACATAGTGTGTTATTTTTCATATTTTATTATTTCAGGTAGATTTAATTATATGGGTTCCAGTCATCAACTGTGGCACATTGGTATGGTGGTGGCATTCTATTGGATGAACAAGACTGTACGCGACATATTCACATACAGATACTCTACCTCCTGTATTGATCACATGAATTAGCTCAGTCTTAATTATTGAATATTTCATGCTTTTAATGTTTTTACAACTTTTTCACTATGCATTTTGGGGGTTCTTTACTTAGTAAAATCACTACATATTTGTTATATCGATAATAATAATAAACAACATTCATCAAAAAGGGTACAGTATTTAAAACTATTACTTTTATTTGAATTACAAACTAATGTACTGTTATTTTAGATACAAATAATTTAACTCTTGTATTTTAATAGTGCCACTTTTTCTTATTATAATTTGTGTAAACAAAATATATATATATATATATATATATATATATATATATATATATATATATATATATATATAGTACTGATAATTGGCAACTCTCTTATTGCATGTGCACAGTATTTATCTTTTCAATTTATTTACTAAATTTGAACAAGAATAAACCATGACAGAAATCATTTCAGTTTTGGCTTAGTTTACCTTTTAGACAATTAAGTTACACATTAAAACTGAAAAAAATATATACTGAATATGACAATGGTACCAATCTGACCAAGGCAGCCATCTTGAAAATCTTGTTACAACTCCCCTTGAAACAGAAGTCATATTGATGTGGAGCTTTCACCAAAAGATTCTTGTCATGTCCAGCTAGTCTTAAAATGGTGCTCATCTGACATCCAATATAGCTGCCGCACAGTGGTCATCTTGAAAATCTTTTTATCATGGTACCAATCTGACATCCAATATAGCTGCCACACAGTGACCATCTTGTTATCGCTACTCCTCCTGAATGGATGATCTGATCAACAACATAAGCTTTAACTAAAATACTTGTGATGTTAGGTTAGTCCTAAATGAAAACAGTACTTATCTGCTGTTTAATAATGGCCCCTACAGCAGCCATCTTGAAAATATTGTTTTCACAACTCCCCCTGAATGGAAAGTCATATCAACATGAGTTTTCACCAAAAAACTTCTTTGATGTCCAGTTGATTCTGAATGAAAATAATGCCAATATGAGGTGTCATATGGATGCAACAGTATGCATCCGTAAAGTCTTGTTATTACATCTCCTTCTGGATGGAAAGTGATACTTTCACCAGAAGACATTTATGATGTCTAGTTAGTCCAAAATGAAAATAGTGCTGATATGATGTTTAATATTGCTACCACAATGGCCAGCTTGAATCCTTTTATCACTACTTCTCATGAATGAATGGTCATATTAGCTTTGGGTTTTTGCTGAAAGACTTGTTTTGTTGATCTTTAATGAAAATGGTGCTGATCTGATGTCTAATTTGTAGCCATCTTGAAAAATCTTGTTTTTGCCACCCCTCTTAAATGGAAAGTCATTTTGACATGGGGTTTTCATCAGAAAGAATTTTTAATGGAGTCAAAAGTTGGTCCTTGATGAAAATGACTGATTCTCAATATGATCACCATGGTGGCCATCTTGAAAATATTACATCTACTTCATCTAAATGGATGGCTGTACATTATGGGTTTTTCACTTCTTTGGATACATTGTTGGTCATAAATGAAAATGGCACCTGTTGTACAGCCATTATGGCTGCAATGATGACTGTCTTACAAATCTTGTTGTCACTACTCCCCCTGAATGGATGATTGGGTTTTCACACAAATAATGATGTCTGCTTTGTACTAAATGAAAATGGTGCCAAGCTGACATGGAATATGTGCACCACAGCAGCCAATTTGAAAATTATTTTATCACTGAAGAATATTGGAGACAGTTTTAACACTGAGCAGGTAAAAGGAAGAAATGTTCTCATCTTGAATTCCTGGAAATTAAATTTCCTTATTAAAGTGACAATTCCTTTGAAGTTTTAGTGACTGTATCATTCTTATATATATTTTTATTACACCCTCCAATAAACACCCTATTTCAGCTAAACTGATCCAAAATGGAATGAGACTGCATGTTTGGTCAAGTAATATTTAGAATAAAATTGAGGTAACTGACCTATCTTGTATATGTCATTATCACTATGAGGCATTATACCCTTATATCTTTGGCACTAAAAGACATACATCTATCAAGCTTTATATGCAAATTCGTCTTTACAAGTAATTTTGCATTATGGTTTTGTGGGGTTTAATGCCATTTTTTCAACACATGATAGGTTATACATGGGAGTCAGTATATTTGGTGGAGGGAGAACACAAGAAGAACCACTGATTCATAGAAGCTGCTGACAAGCTTTCTCACATAGCTATGTTGGTCATGCCAAGACTTGACCCCATGTGAACAGAGATGTGCAAGTGATCTATAAATGTGAACACCTTAGAACACTTGGCCACCCTAGCCCTGCCTTTACAATACTAATAAACATTAAACGGTGTATCAGATAAAGGCGAGTCTAAACTATTTTTGCACCAATTTACATTTCAACCCATCAAGTTGATGCAAAATACTCAACAGTCATTCCTTACCCAAAGTCACAAGAGACATGGACCCTGCTTTTAACTTCTCTTGACATGTATGTTTGCCCATCTTTAATCTATGAAGAAAAGTATTGTTGGCAAAGTGAATTCATGTTTCCATAATATTTCCTTATACACCGTTTTCATCCCTGGTTCATGATGACCAAAACATGACTATGTCTGAAAACAATTTATCATCAGATCTATAAAACTTTGTTCAAAATGTGGGGATCCAAATCCTAAAAAATGAGAGAGGGAAATAGATTATACTTTGATTTAGATATATTTCACATTTTCTGATATAATTTGTCCTTTTGCTCTAAAAATAATATGGAAAATCAAGATACAATATAACCTGTCTTTACAAGCTGCCCAGCAGAGGGAACTATGGTGAATGTGCATGGGAGGCAGTTGTTTATGGGAGATAAGCTATACAGACGAAATGAAAAGGGGTAAACTAGGACCTTACTGGATATGAGAGATGGTTGTTTAAGGAAGGTGGTCATTAGAGGAGGTTGCACTGTTTGGGGTTTTTTATAGTACCATCCAAATAAGCTTTCATTAAACACTGGCATTTCTTGGTGTCCATTAGTTTCAGTTAAAGAATAAAATACAAGTGTATTAAACAAACATGTTTGCATGATCATTTTTATTTCTGTTCTTTATCAATAAAAACTATTTGCCAGACCATTTCCACTCATTACTTATAAGTATGCATCCTTTGGAAGATCACTGAATACATTACTAAAATAAATCTAATAAGTACATCATCCTTGAACATGACTGCTTTCTTACAATACTTTGGCAGGGCCTAAATTTGCTTAATGTTGGCCCATTATGAAGTGCCATCAAATCATTTTTTTCTTGAGATGACTTTATGAAAAATACAACACACCCAAAAATAATGGTACATGAAGGAACTTAAAAGCTACCACACATACTCACTTATAAGTCAAGTCAAAATGCAAACAACAAAGATCCTGCTCTGCCATAGCATAATGTGCCTGCAGATCAGAGTCTATGTTGTTTGTTCTACTAATTACTCCTAACATGCTCCAGAGACCCAGCTCTGCTGGTGCATTATGTGATGGCAGTTCTGAGTCTGTTTTTATTTGCAGTTGGACTTGTCTTATAAGTTCAGTTGAAGCAAGCCACCTTTTCCTTATTGGAATGTAAAGTATGAAAAACATTACCTGCAGAAAAAATAGAAACTGTAAATAAGGCATCTGACTGTATGAATTTGATGCTATGTCAATATTTGCATGTGTAGATATTATTACATCAGACTACATGCTTTTGTTGTGCAATACATACTCCCTTCATGTCCTAAAATGACAAAAAATTGGCCATTTTCTTTATGATTAGACCTACAACTACCATGCAATATGTTGCTTTTACCAAGGTAATCCATAAAAACAAACTGTGCCATTTTATGGAGATGAAAAAGTTGCAACTTACTTTAATTGGTTAGATTTTAATCTACAAACTTTTACAAGCAAATGATTATTAATTTATCAAAGAATAACTTGCTCTCTTTTCAATGAAACTCTTCATTTGCAACTTCTTGTATGTCAGAACTATTATTTCATATACATTTTACGTATTAAGATTGAAAATTCGTGTAATAAATCTAGGTTGACAAGTAAAATTATCCTAAATTGCAAAATGGACTAATTAAAGAAATTACATGTACTTTTATGTTGTAAGGAATGCATCTATGCAACTCTTTTTTTTTTCTCCAGATTTAAAGTAAGAATTGATGTCAGAAATCAAGGCTAATCAATAATTTAATCCAATACTAAAAATTAAAGTAAAAACAACTATCCTAAACTTTAACAACTGATTAATTAAAGAATCTGGACAAATTAGAAATATAACTACTGTGACTTTGGTTATTATATTAGATCAGGATTTTAACTTGATGTCATAATATCCAAGTAAATTAAAACACAAAATCTTAACATGGAATATGAGGTCCAAGATGGTCTGACATCGCTCACCTTGCTTACATCAATCAAATAGCCAAATGCAAGAGTAGTTAACCATGAAATCTGGGTCAACTGGATGCTTCCAGTAGAAATTTCTTCCAGTGCTGTTGATCATGTTATGAAAACAACCATTTGAAAGTGTCTCTTAAGTTTGTGTCCTCCTTCAGATTTCTGTCAAATTCTGTCAAGTGGTTTAAGAGAAGTCATTGATTTTTTTTTTTTCATTTTTAGTAGTGGCAGGAATATTTTATGGCAGATAACCATCTTTTGTATACAACTGAAGGGCCATTTTGCCTGGATGCAGTCAGTTACATTTTGTCCAATTTTGTTTACCTATTTTTTTTTTACAGATTAAGTAGTTGTTGAAATGTTGTAGTAATGGCCGCCATGGCACATCAGCATCGTTTATAAAACTGAAATCCCATCATGCCAGGAAGCCTTCTGTCAAACTTGGTATAATTATGTTCAGCCTTTTTTGAGAAGTCCAAGTTTTTTGGGAAGAAGTCCAAGTTTTTTCTATTTTTAGGAAGTGTTGCCACATTTGATGGCAGTGAAAGCATTTGTTGCCCAAATGATTTGTTAAATTTGGTCAATTTTTTTCAAATTGTTTTTTGAAAAGTCTTTTAAAGATTTTTCTATTTTTTATTAATAATGGTTATATCTGATTGCACATCTGCATCGTTGCAAAACTCGGAAATCAATTCATGCCAGGAATAGCTGTGCTAAGTTTGACTAAAATTGATCAAGTGGTTTTCATCAGAAGTTAAAAAGTAGCAGAAATGTAAGTGAGACTTTTTCTACCTAAATATTTTAATTCTTATTTTTAACATTAGACAAGCTCTTCATCTGTGTACTTCCTGTATTTCAAGAAACCAATTCTTTGAACTTTTTATTTCATGATCAAGATTTTTAAAAATGACAAAAATCAAGACAGATCTTTTTCTTTAAAAAAGGATCAACTAAAGAAATGCACATTCATTATTAACATGGGGAAGGATAACTCAAGTTTTTCCAATTGTTTATACTGAAATAAAAACTCCTGGTAATATTTAAAAATGGACAAATAAAGAACAAGCAATTTAATGCAGTACTGGTAGGTTATGTTATTATGAGGGCTTTCCCCCCTTTTTACTTTACAAAACAGAGCAATGTCATATATACATGACAAATAGAGAAATTCTTAAATTTCTAAATGGATAAATTAAAGTACAGTAACACTGATAGAAATAAAGACATATTTATATGGCCTTGTTAATTACAGACCATAAATCAATATCAGAAATAACTGACAAAAAATGATCAAAAATATTAAACTGATATATCCAAGAAAGTACTTTGATAAAATAACCAATGCATATGTGGGTTTTCCACATTAATTTATGTGTTGACGCTTGGCCAAATCCTTACAAGGCATCATAGTGGGTAAAGGCAGTTTATTGAATGCATCCAAACAAGTTTGAACTGTAGCTAAAACTAACAGATACAAAGTATATTTTTCTACACAGCAACTCAAAAGCTTA
The DNA here is from genome assembly GCA_016617855.1 of Megalonaias nervosa. Taxonomy (NCBI): domain Eukaryota; kingdom Metazoa; phylum Mollusca; class Bivalvia; order Unionida; family Unionidae; genus Megalonaias; species Megalonaias nervosa. The sequence continues at coordinate 208,839 of JAECUM010000386.1, read as the reverse complement.
TTAACTGCTATTTGACACTAAATTAGGCAGCTGTATAATCAGAGACAGTTTCAGATTTTATCTTGACAAGAAAACATTATTAAAAGGTTTTCTTTCACAAGATTTTTATTCTGTATTTACTACCATTTAAGTTTATAAAATATTTGCTACTAAAACTTGGCTAAAAGATAAATAAGCATAAAATCTACTTTCTTCGAAACAAAATGAAATTGAAGTAACAATAATAGTAATAATATCATAAACAGATATAAAAATAACAAATAAAGAATTTATAAACTGAAAGTGTCACATAGTTTAACACACTAATTTCTACAGAATACAAATAGCTTCCAATCTTAAGGTGAAAACTGAATATGTCTAGCGTTTCTAACCTAAGCTTATCACATGTCATGGAAGCTGAGCATTGAAATCAATGAGCTAAAGATTCTGTTACACATTTATGACATCAAGTACACAAGTCTCTGACATCAAGTACACAAGTCTCTGACATCAAGTACACAAGTCTCTGACATCAAGTACACTAGTCTCTGACATCAAGTACACTAGTCTCTGACATCAAGTACACTAATTTCAACACCTGTCACATAATTTTGTATTTGTACTCCATCCATATTTTTGGTTGCTGTTTGGGGGCTAAAAGAATGATGTCAGATCAAATACTGAAAGCACTGTATTAATTAAAAAATCCAAAGTCATTTTTAAAAATGATATCTTATGAACTTTTGCCTCGGTAAAAGTTCGTCACTCAGTCTTCTGTCATGAAATACTAAGTTACAGCTACTATGTCAGATGTATCAATCTGAAATGTTCATAAACCAAGAATAGCACTGTTGTTAAATCCTGTTTTATTTTTAGTCATAACACTGTATATACATTAATAAAAAGACAAGAAAAAACATTTTTAGGAAGCTGTTACACATAGTTATTATCAAACTTGGAAGACCTGTTTTATAATGTAACCTGAAAATAGTTGCTCTGAAATGTCAAATAGGAGCTAAATGTGATACTAAAGTCCATTTGCTGTATCATTTACCATAAAACATTCAACTATTGACCTTTGTTGAAGTGAAAATTCAAGTTTTACTAACCAGTCAAACTCAGTAACATCAAGCAGAAGTCAATATCACTGGTGTACAGGTTCACAAATCTTCATCTTCATCAAAACCAAGGTCTAAAATTGTTTTACTACAGGATTTAAAGCTAAATTTTAAAAATTTAACTTGTTTTAGTAGAGTAGAAATGCCATTTCAACTACATAATGTCCAAAAAAAACCCATGATGACTTAATGACAGTGCAATATTATTAATTCTTGCAAAATCACATGATGTCATGTCAGCCAACAAAAAAGCATCTCTTACTGGAATAATATGATGACATTATATATGCATGGAAAGTGATCTACCTAACTTAAGAAGTGTTAGAAAATCAAACTTGATAAGGTTGAATTTGAAAATAAACATCTAATGGAAGTAATTTTCACTTAATTAAAGTAAAATTACCTTTCTGAAACTTGGAAGGGTGGGAGGTCTGTTTGATTCAAGAAAATATCCTTACCACATTACATTATTATAAGCAGCACAGTCAGCCTCCACCTGTGTTGTTTATAGGTCACAGTGACCAGGACCATGACTTCTTAATCCCTAAATCACCAGGTTTCTGTGTCTCGTCAAAGGCAATACCAAAAATGTTTGGCATAGACACATTAAGTAGATCTCAACTTAGCAAACAAAAATTTGATATGTAGGTGTAAAATTAATAGGCTTCTATGAACAATTAATGGGAACATATCCGTATAATTTTGGTAAAGATATGTTTAGTAGAATTCTAGCTATTGTGTGAAAAAATTCACCTTTTCCAGCCACTCAGACCATGACATTTGGCCTTCTAACCCCAAATAAATAGTTGTTTTTTTCTTACATTTTACAGGACAAATATGCAAAATTTGAAGAAAGTATGCAGACCAGAATTCAAGCTATTGCAAGGAAACCATTTTGCTATGGTTCAGCAGCATTAACATGAACTTTCAATCTTCGGTTTTAGTCTACTCAAAAGCAACAACTACAAATTTTGATTAAGGACTGTAAAAAAACTATTTTGCTATTGTTGGTCACAGTAACCTTGAATTTCAACCACTTCCTAATTAATAGGCTTAGTTTTCTCCTAAAAGGCAACTCACCTGCAAATTTTAGTGGAGGAATGTAAAGAAGAACTAATGTTACTGTAGGGAAACCAATCTGCATTTTTGTCTTGTACAGCACAACACTCCTACTATGTTTGGTGAAGTTATGTCAAAAGAACTAAAGTTGTCAACTGCAGTTCAAATTGTTACTGGATTAACAGACTGGTTGAATACTTATGTAATATAATGCTGTACCTAATGGTATCATGAAAGTATTGCATAGAAAGCATACTTCTATAATGGGAAGATTTCAGGATTTAAAATCCAAGTTCTATTTTCCATGTAACAAAGCAAAGGAAAGGAGTTCTTCAAGTAGCTGTAGATGCCATGTGATATATCCCTACCTGAAACTCACAGTAACATACCATGTAACACATCCCGAGCAGAACTAAATGAAACATGAGAAACAAGCCTAAATGGCTCAAACAACTTAAAATGCTGTATATTTATACATACAATAGTAACAATACTCATATATATGAAGCTTAAACTGGGGATTTCCCAATCAATAAATTAAAAAATAATGAATATGTACATCACATGTGCTATCAATCACATGTCTCTATGACATTAATAATGTCCATAAAAGAAACATATCAAAACAATCATTAATCAATTAAATGATTAAATGCTACAATACTTACAACAGTAACTGTAAGACAAAATGATCACTAACGATAACAAACCACCTGACTATCGAGATGTGTATCCATATGAAAGACTTCTTGATAGGGAATAATCATTGGCCATCAGGCTTCAAAAATACACAGTCTAGTCAGATTTTCAAAACTAAACTACAACGAAAACAAAAGGACTACAAACAACAAATAATATACCTATAGTGGGTTTTTGTGATCTTGACCTTTACCTTGAGTTATCAGTTATCATCTAGCTTCTTGTCTTCAAGGGCAACCAGGCTGTGATGTTTGGTGAAGGGTGTATTAACAGAATTTTATTAATTACATAAAAATAACTTTCCTTTGATAATATGCAATGATTTTGACCTCTGACCTTTAGATATTAAAATCAGCAGGGTTCATTGTATCCTTCTTTATAGGGGAATGCATCTACAAAGGTTGCTGAGGGCAAGTGAAAATGAATAAAGTTATCATGTACAAATTGCTTTCACTTTGCTTTCATTGAGCTTTGTGACCTTTACCTTTGACATTTTGATTCCTCAACTGGTAGTTTCCTTTTATCCTATAAGGAAAACTGGAGAAGGAACTCAAGTTATTGCATGGAAACAAAATTGTTAACAGAGAGACATAATTGTAAGTTAACATGATATGCCTTATACATGTAGCAGGTGCATAGTATTAATAGAACAGATCTTTGTTTGAATGAAAAACATGCTTGTAATGCATTGATATTGTCCTAATCCCTGCTAAAAGAAAACAAGACCTGCAATCATGTAATTCAAAACTGGAAGTTAAGCAGGGCTATGAACATGCAAGCATATAAAGAAACCACTGAAGTTTGTTCATTAAAGGAATTTAAACTGAAAGAGGAAAAAATGCATAAATTATAAGATCATCAATTTATGCTTCACTGCATCAAAAGTTCTGGAACAAAATTCATCTTGTATATTCAAAAGTGACTGTCCAATGGACATGTAGTTTGAAAAATTCCTGACATGCTCTAAATGCCATTTTTGGAAAGAAAATAAAGGCAATTAAATGGAATGAAAATTAAATCAGTTTGCTCATTTTTTCCTTCCTTACCCCATAAACTAGTATGCTACTTTGAAAAACCATTTATCCAAGAAACATGTATCTTAACTCATTAACCCCTGGCGCCGCGTTTACGCAGCAGGAGGTGGTAGCCTACTTCTGAGCTCTGTAGCATCAAGGTCATGTAAGAGACAATAAAGTGGGTGGTATTATAGAAAGGTAGACAGATGTAGCTTTACGATGATACCAAATAATATGGATGTTCTAGTTGCACTACAAAATACAGAGGGAAAAACGTAACTTTTTGGACCCGATTTTTTTCCAGCCGAAATTCGCTCGAGGTCAGAATCCGATTTTGTGTCTGGATTTTAAACTTTTTGGCCTCAGATCTAAGACAGACCGGTCTGAACTGCACACAGACAGGTGAACCTTTGCAAAAAGTAGGATAAGATGGGCATTTAGAATAAAGAGTGGTCTCGACACGAAAATGATGGGTTCGTTAAGCAAAAAAAAAAAAACTCCAACTTTTACCCTTCTGCTCATGCTCAGGCGAAATAGCCAATGAAAAACAATGTTTCTAACACAACTAGGCATTAGGTTAACCTAAAATGTCTTGGAGGTCGATGTATTAGGATGTATCCAGAAATAGCCTCCAAAACGGGTTTCCTACTCGCATTTCAGGCGAAAATGACAAAAACCTCCAGGGGTTAATGAGTTAATTGGAAAGCCCACTGGTCCATTGAATAAACTATTTAAATTCGTTAAGCAAAGAAAAAAATGAACTCCAGGTTCCACTAAGGTAATCTTCAAGGACTTCATGGCAATACTAGACTGTAAACAAACCCAAAACTCATCTGTTTCATAAGCAAGCAAGAAAACAAAAATAGCTAAATATAGTTTCAAATCTCATTTAAAAAAACAATGTTTTCAAGCTGGGTTAACATGAAAACATCAGACTGATGATGCAAAATAGTGTTTTAAACTTGATTTAAAGCTGAAAAATTCCCTTTGAAGGGTTGCTTTCAAAACAAATACAGGTGCCCAGAGTACATCTATTTACATCCACACAATACAATATAATAAAATGATTTAATTTAGAGGATACAGGTAATATTGTGTGTATCATTGGAAAAAAAAAACATGACAAAACCTACAATTACAAATAATAACACTTTATTTTCTCTAAGTAGACACATCTATATCCATTCTTACTTGGGTAGATTTTTAAATAATAAAATAATATTAATAATATCAATAATGATGACAACTGAAGACTATTTGCTGTTTACACATTAGCAAAGACTGACTGGCCTGTCCTTCTGAAATACAGTAAAACATCAATTGTGCACTCATCAAAAAACATGGCATTCATCTGATAACTGATTGTCCAGGTAAACAATCAGAATAGAAATAAATGCCAAACAAGGAGACATTCTATTAAATCCAGAAAAGTGAAATCCAGACCATCTGCATACTGTACAACTGAAATTGTTCTTATTTTATTGGTCAGTAACAAAATGAAAGGACTGAATATAAATGTAAAAATTATTTTTTCTTATCACTAAGTTAATATTAATTAGCTATCATAATTATGAAAGTTAAATAGTGAACTAACCTTAATTTTCAGATCTGGTCTACGTAACAGTAAATATATAAATGGCATAATTGTCACTGCATGTGGTTCTGAAACATGCATCTATGATGCCCTCATTTTAAGTTCAGTTCTTGGACCTTACCAGCTATAACAGTGATCTGAATACCTATGTTGGTGTGATATCTGCCATGAGATGGGAAGGTTAGAGAAGAGATGGACTAACCCCATTCTATGAAATGTTCTAAGCTATGATCTGTAATCTGAAAGGATTAACAATGCCAAAGTCATATAACAAAACCTGGCATCACACATGAAGGTAAATGAATTGGAACCATCATCACCTGTCAACTCCATAGAGAGAAAATTTAATAAAAGGCAAATTGAAAACTTCACTGCCCTCAATATATGCATAATTCATGCTGCTGTACCGTATATACTCACATATAAGACGAGTCCAACTGCAAACTGCACAGACCCAAATGTGCTGTCTCATAATGCACTGGCAGATCAGGGTCTGTGCAGCTTGTTAGAAGTAATCAGTAGAACAAGCAGCACAGACCCAGATCTGCAGGCACACTATGCTATGGCAGATCAGGATCTTTGTTGGTTGTGGTTTGACTTGCCTTATAGGCACATATATATGAAATGTATTTAGTTCACATAACACTTGATAAATATGATATGTATTTAGTTCACATAGCACTTGATACCTGAATTTACTGACAGTGCAATGAGTCCATATGCCATAACCTCCTTCCCTTCATAAAACTCAGTCATCACAATCAAGCTGTTTCTAGCTATTGTGTTCATTTGGAATAATTAACTGTGTAATAATGGTACTCTGTGTGGTTACAAAACAATGACCTTAAAATCCATGCTTGTCATTAAGACTTAGGCATTTGAAACTCCAGTAATGAGTTGCAGTATTCCATGTTGGGGGTCTAACCTGCTAATATCTGTGTAAATCTCATTCTAAGGCTATCCTCAAGTAGGCTCAGAGTATGTCAATTAACTTCCAATACCTATTGCATAACAAACATTATCAATCAAATCACCCATTCAGGTGTTAATGTTTACTGGACCACATTTGGTTACTATTATAACAAGACTTTGTCCAACAGAGATATCACAAGAGTTTGTCCAAGCAAGTGGGGCACCTGGACAATTATGGCTATGTAATATCTATGATTTTAAATCTTTATAGCTCCAAATATTTACTTCAAATTTTCATTAAAGTTTTACAACCTACTTAAATGTATTCTGTCAAACAACATTTTTTTGCAACAGAAAAAACACTGATTAGTTGGCAAATCAATCTCAAATCTCAGGTCAATTTACTTTATTTTCTTCTTGTTACTAAACGGCTCAGTAGTTGCTGGTATTTGTGGAACTTTCCTGTGCTTCCTGGGCCAGGTGAATGTATCATAACCACTTGAGTGGGCTTTCATGGCCTCTGTTGACACTTTAGATACAGTGTGGGGTGCCCTTTCCTGGGCAAAGGCTGAGTGGCAAATGCTTGAACTGTGTGAATCTGGACCATGTGAGATCTTCATCCCCATCTCTTGAGCTGTACTGCTGAATTCTGTCATTACACTTTGCTGCTGCCCAAACACAATATCATCATCATCATCATCATCATCATCATCATGGAAACTCATGTTGGAAAATGCTGAGCTGGATATGTCATGATCTTTAGGTCTTGGACTTTTGCTAGGTCTCACTCGTGTATATTTAGAAGTTCCACTTACAGCAAATGCAGCCTCCTCTCTATCATCAGTTTCATCACTGTTCTCCTTGGTGATAAGTTCTGAACTATCGCTACCTGTAGATATAACTCTATCACTTCTAACACCGTATGATATGCTTTCTGTCCTGACTGTTGGCCCAGCAATGGTTTGACTTTCTGGTGTGGGGAATGTATTAGTCCTTACAGCATGGCCTATATTTGACTGACTTGACATAGGATCAGTAACTTTACTTGGATATATTCTACTGTTTGCAGCTGGTTGGAAAATTGACTGTTTCAACTGTTGTGTCTGGATAGTTTGATAGGGGCCACTACCCATAAAAGGCATGGCCCCAAATGGGTCTTGAACATTTTTGGGCTGCTGTATTTGAGAAGTAGCCATATCTCTCTCCTTTTGAGACCTGAAATCAGCTACAAAAGTTGTGGCAGGAGGTAATGTAGTGTAAACTGATTCACTGTGTGAATCAAGTGTCTGGTAAGACTGAGAGGTTCGAATTTTACTGTAATGTGAAAACATGGAACTTTGACTCCTACTCTGAGGGCTGGCTACCTGCCTGTCCGGTGACTGAGCATGGGAATGTGGAGGAGTCAGCATAGTCTGAAAGTCTGTTGTGCTTGATGATTTCTTGAAACAGGGTGCATTTGCTAACAAACTGTTCTCACTGTCCCAGTTGCCCATGTCATCACTGGAGTGAAGTTCCATCAAAGAGGAGCTCATATCTGATGGCTGATGTTTTTTACTTTTCGACAACTTGTTTGAATGCAAAGGAACTTTTGCAAAGATATCCAGATCCACTGCTGTCTTAGATGCTGAGCTTGTCACAGGGAGGAATCCAACAGCACTGACTGGTCGGTTTTTTCTAGATGCCTTTCTTTTGAAAGGAGCTGCCAAAAAGATGTCATTTTCCTCCTTCTGGTTTTCTTTGACTGAAGACACTGCTGGAATGACTTCTTTCTCCAAAAATCCATCAATGCTTTTACTGCTTTCCTCCTTCAATACAAAAGTCACACTAACCTGACTTCCTTCATCACCATCTTCCAGTTCATCATCATCCAGAAGAGGCCGAACGCCATGTTCATGACCAATAATTCTGTCTGACAATTGACCACTAGGCCTCTGACTATCTGTACTATTAGCAATCTGGTTAGCTGTAACAACTGTGGTCTTAGTAGCATCATATTCTTGACTAGAAGTGGACACAACTGAAATCACATCACAGTCTTTACGTTTGGCAATCGAAGTTACATTTACTGGTCTACTACCATATTCATCATCTAATTCTTTGTAGTAGAAATCAGTACTAGACTGCTTGTAGGACTGACCCAGGCTGTCCTCCTCTGCAAAAGAGGAGCTAGACTCAGCTTCTTTCCTGGCTGTGTGCTGAAGAGGAATGGGCTTGGTCACTTGTGATCCTGAAAAGTCTGTTTTCTCCTCCCTCTCCTCTTCTGCTCCTGTCTCAACCAGATGATGGTACTGGGACAGCATACCCCAAGCTGCCCTGACCAATGGATTTGTTCCAAAGAAGTCAAGTGACTTGGAGGTTTGTTGTACAACCTGCCCTACCTCAGACTTTTTGACAGAAGACTCCTCCTCATTCACATCATCTACAAATAAATAAATGAAAAAATGTACTATTATTTGTAGCTTGTAGAAAGTGACTCTTATTATTAAATAAAAACAACAACAAAGAGAAAAAATGCCAAAAATTACATTGACCTCTGAAAACAAATACATAAATAGCTAAATAAATAAATTTAAATAAATAAATGTGTGTGTGTAATTTGCATTTTTAATGTAGCTTTAAAAAAATTTCAGTCATATTATGATGATGTCTGCAGTGTGGCAGTTTATAGTGATGTCTAGCACTAGGGTATCATGCTGCAGACATGCAGCATCATGTCCCACCCAGTCACATTATCCTGACATCAGACTAACCAGTCATGACACTAACCTCTTAATGCTGAGAGCCAACTGAGGCAGCAGTTAGTACCATTTTTATAAGTCTTCAGTATGACTTGGCTGGGGTTTAAACCTGCATCCAAGGTGGACGCTCAAACTACATAGGCCACTGAAGCGGTCAAATAAATAAATACATACATAAATAAATCATCTGTATCTTGTAAGAAACAAGTTTCACCATGCAAGTAAAAGCTACTACAGATCAGAGGAAAAAATGCTAAGATGACAAACATCTCTGACAGTCTCTAATTATCAGAAGTTTGAAAATTCAGACCAGCTTACATTATTTGTCTGCATATTAGAAGACTATTTTCTGGGACTGAGGAAGTCATTCTAGTCATTCCAATTAGTCAATGGATTAATATTTAAGGTACTGAAATTGTACTGCAATAATACAAGACTATGTTGTCATGAAAAGGAGAGAAAATTTTTTCAGTTACCAATGCTTCATTTTCTTTACATGCAGAATGAGTGCCAATTTGGTAATATTTTGGTTTACTTTTTGATCTTATCACTGCTGTTTCAACACTTTGATGCTTCCTTAATTCAGTACTTCATCACTCTTGCTTTTAGACCATTCTGGTGGCCTAGTGGTTAGAGCGTCTGCCTCGGATGCAGGAGGTCATGGGTTTAAACCATGACTAGTCATCCCAAAGACTTCTAAAATGGTACTAACATCAGCATTGCTAGGTGCTCAGCATTAAGAGGTTAGTGTTAGGACTGGTCGGCCTAGTGTCAGGATAATACGACTGGGTGGGATATCATGCTATATGTCTGCGGTATGATGCCCCAGTGCTAGAAATCACTGTGCTTTCTCACATACCCACATTGACCGAACCCGAGACTTGAACCCATGCAGACAGAGGTGAGATGGCAATGATCTGTAATGGTGAGCGCTTTACACCACTCGGCCACTCGGGGCCCCGTCTGTATATTGTGATGCTTCTCTAATTTGTATTGACATATAGTCACCTTTACAGTTGTGTGTACATTTTGATGCTTTCTAAGTTTTTACTTTTGATTTTTGATGCTTTCTAATTTGTACTTTTGATCTAATCAACTTTACAGTTGAGTGTATATTTTGATGCCTCTCTAATTTATAAAATTTGATCTTGCAGCCAACTACTAGTAAACTGAAATAAGTAGTAGACCAACAAATACTTCTTAAAACAAGCAAATTAAAGGCTTGAATGAGTGTCCCTAATTTTAGGTCATACAAAATAATGTATGTGATCTGCATACTGTAAACATGACATGTCAGCCTTCATATCTTAAAACTTCAAACCCAAACCTGCTCTAATTATCTTTTAAACCAGAATTTACATGCATTAAAGTTGTATGTATTAGCATTTAACTGCACTTCAGCACAGAAACAACTATATTGTGCTATATAATAGTGAAGTTCTAAAAATGTGAAAATAAAGAATTGCACAGAAAAACCTTCCAAGTAAATCTGAACATAAGTACAAGATAAAATATAAAAGGTAAAGATTTTTCAATTCTGTGAAAGGTATAAAAATGGTAAAAATCATGTAACTTTCCATGATTCAGCCAAAGCATGAGCCATAAAATGACCAAAGAATGACTACTGACAGTCAAAACTATCTGAGTTCTGTTATCATATATACTCACTTATAAGTCAAGTCCAGCTGCAAACTGCACAAGATCTGCCATCACATAATGCTCAAGCAGATCTGGGCCTGTGCTGTTTATTAGGAGTGATCAGTAGAACAAACAGCATAGACCCTGATCTGCAGACATATTATGCTACGGCAGGTAAAGGTCTTTGTTGTTTGCAGTTTGCCTTGACTCAGAATGAGTATACATGGTAATATAAAGCAGCAACACAAAATTCGTTTAACTGCAACAGATAAAACTATAAATTTAAATTGCAGTAGAAGTTACAACAGTGATCAGGAGGCCATAGTTACCACAAAATGATGACATACGATGCTAACAATAAATCTCATCCCATATCTCATAAATATAAAGTTTAATACCATATTTGGTTGCAATTTACTGTCTATACTCAAAAGTTAAGTGAAACTGCAAACAACAAAATCCTGATCCGTCATTGCATAATGTGCCAGCAGATCAGGGTCCATGTTGTTTGTTATACTAATTACTCCTAACAAATTACACAGACCCAGATCTGCTGGCACATTATGCAACAGCAGATCTGGGTCTGTGCAGTTTGCAATTGGACTCATATAAGTGGGTATATATGGTAGTAGGAATAAATAGAGTAACTAATGAAACAAAAAGTGAAGAACTCAATCTGAGGCCCAAATTCCAACAACTGCAGATGCAGAATGCTGAAAATGGAACTCAAAGATCTCACAAACTGAAAGCTAAATACCAAATTTGATTGAAATCCATTAGGAATAAACATTTTATCTGTTGAACAATCAGGGGCCATAACTATGCAAAATGATGATGATATAAACTGCTAAAAACCATAATCTTTCAGCTAAAAGCTATATACAAACTTAGGCAGCATTTCAACACCAATAAACAATTTAACAGTTATCAGTTCGAAATAAAATCAGTGCCACAGGCAATGAAAAGCCACAACTCTAACAAATAAAGACTCAGAATATTAACAATCAAATTCATTCCAGATCTCATAAATATAAAATAACAAAATAAATATCTTGAACAACCGTTGGCCTTAACACAACTAAATGGAGCAAAAAGGAACAACATATAGACAAGAAATCTCAGTCACGTAATGTAAAAGATGTCTTATTTAAACTATGTGCTCTAGTTCCTAAACCATTGACCTACTTACTGAATATGCATCATGATTATTATTCAATCTGATTAAAACTGAGATTACTTATAATAAGTACATCTGGCCGACACAAATAAAGGTACACATTCTGCTAACATTTGTACTCCAGTCCACTTATATTTAGTAACTTATCAGAGAAAGTGTTGCATTTAAGAGTTGGAAGAGTGAATATTAGAAACAAAATGTTCCAAAATGAAGTCTATCATTTTCAAAAATGTGAAAGCTGCAATTCAATTGTTGAATTAAAAGGTCAACAGAAAATGACCCCATATAAGATTCCATCATATATCCAGTATGTCTGGACATCTGTTTTAATCAGATGGCATTATTACTCAGTATGGCATTTCAACTGAAGCTGTTGACACAAAATCTAATCATCTTCCTTGTATCCCTCTTAAAAATCTCAACAACTTTTTCTGATCTCCATTAAGATTATAACTGTACTGAAGTCTGCTGACACAAACATAAACAATTATAAAGCCCTGCTCTGGCTATTTTTACTGTAATTTATTAAAGAAAATGTATGCAATCCTTATAATTGGATCTCACAAAAGTTGGAAGATCCATCAAAATGCAAAGCGAACAAGCGTGAAACTGGAAGCACCAAAGACATGGGATTATAAAATTCTGAATGAATGAATGAAAATGCAAAATTCTTTAATCTTCATGCAAAAATTGATCAAAGGAACTTTACTTCCTGATAAAACATCCAAATATTTTGTTTGGTGACAGCAGAACTTGAAGATTCCTACCGTTTCAAATCTTGATGTGAATCTATATACAAAAATATGAATGTACAAATATACAAGCAAGCAAAATACTGTATCAAATTCCACAGAATGTACTCTGAAATTCTCTAAAATGCTCAAACAGTATTAAAAATAGTTTAATGTAATTTTTTGAAAGGTGTTGATGTTAATCCACAAAATAGGCATATCAAAGGAAATAGCTATAAAAACACTATTTTCATGATTGTCAAATAACTGTGTCAAATTAATCAGCTAAATGCAAAAACTTTCAGCAATGAATGCAGAGTTAAAATTAGGTCACTGTGATCAGCATTGCTAGCAGCAAGTTTTACTCCTGAGGATTGATGTACGTATCAAGTTTCAAGACAGTATATTCAACAAGTTAACAGAAATGGAGCTAAATGCAAAAACTATGTTGATATCTAAAACCACATCTGGAACCACAATGAACTCTCAAAAAAGTCATATCTATGTCTAAACCATGCATTGTGTTCTTGTATGTGTGCACATTAGAGAAAATGAACTATGCAAATGGCTCTGTGAATCTGTAAGAAAAGTGATTAATATGGTTTTGAACATAGGCAATTGTCCATTTGTGTGTGTGTGTGTGTGTAAGTGTGAGAGAGAGAGAAAGAGAGAAGTTAATATTCACATGAATGAAATGTGCATGAGCAATGTTTGTGAGCAAGAAGTGGAAATGTGTAGATTATGATGATGGAACAACAATGTATAATGTTATTTTTATGTGCTTAGGTCATACTCTGTTTTGAAGTACCAAAATATTGTGGATTAGTTCATACAAAGGTCCAATTGATGATGCATGAAATCATTAAGGAAGTACTTCATTCTGACAAATGTAGCTATGAATGACCAATAATGATGTGAAATAGATGTTTCCTATGCTTGAATATGGAATGATCATATAGTGTTACCCTTGACTATCCATCCATCTGCTAATCACATCTTTGCATTACTTCAGCTTCTCAATGTGACCATTAGAGACAAGCATCTTTTTTCCATGGATGAATCTTGGTGAGTACTACTACACCCATCCATCCAAAGTGAGTCACTGCAACCTAAATTTTATGCTCAGTGACTTTTTTTAACATTTGCATTTAGAATAGTTTCTCAGATATTTTGAGCTGAGAGTCATTCAATTTTGTATGCACATGTATCTTGCCGAGTACAACACCACAATACCAAAAAGAGGTCAGTGTGACCCAATCACACTGCAGTGATTTCAGTTTTACATTTCTCAGGCATCAGTCATGCAGCTTTGAATGTATATTTGTCATGGTTCACAACTAAACAATCAAAAATAGGTCTCTCTGGTCTAAATTTCAAGCTTCAGTGACTGGTTAAGGTTTTGTGATCAGCTGAGTTTCGTTTTTAAGTATTGAAAACCAGAAGCATGCAATGTGTATGTAGACAATTCCCACCTCCCTCAAAAAAGAAGAAAATTGAGTCACTGTGATCTATAGTTCATACTCAAGTGATTCTGCTTAAAGTTTGCCTTTATATTAGTTTCTGGGGCCAAGTTATCTACAGAGTCAATCAACTTTGTATGTATAACACCACACTGCCAAAGTAAGTTATTATGACTATTATTTCACATTTCAATGCCTTTGTTTATGTTTGAATTTAGGTCACTTTTCATTTCAAGCACACTAGGCTCCACATTTCTAGCTTTGTTCATGAACACATTTCTAGGATTATAAGAACAAGATTAAAAGATAATGGTAAAACTTATAACAAGAGTCCCTTGAAGGGATAGGTGCTCTACTGTCTGAAAAGAATTTATAGGAATTCATGCCAAGTTCATCGTCTGATCCTTTTCTTTTTTTAACTGCTTAGTATTGACACGAACTCTGATCTTCTTGGGAAACTCCAATATTGCACATTTGGTAACAAAAATATTTTCTCACATAGAGTCAACATGTTCACAAGATATCTGTAAGTACAGTAGGAATTTCTCTGTCATGGTCTTTGACCTTGAATCTGTTACCATGGATACAAGCTCAGTGAACTTAATTGTCCCAGACATTTCAAGATAAGCACTGCTTGGCTGTGCATCCTAAAACTAATATTTATAAAAACCATTCATGCTTACAAGCCAGCCAAAACCTGGAGTGAAAACCACTGACCCTAAAAACAATATCAATGTGCTGACTACTAGCTTGTCGATTAGAATGGAACTAAATACAAAGTCTAGTCATGGTTTATTTGTTTATCTACAAGTCAGCGTGGTCATAAGCTCAATGAAGCAATGACTTTTGACTTAACCCAAATCTCAATCAAGCTGTGTTGTCACACTCCTATGCAAAAGTGTAGACATGTTGGTAGTAAGATCTGCATCAGTGTAATTTAAATCCAGTTTTACAACAAAATGTGTTTATGTGAAAACCTCAAGTAAAAGCCACCAATCATTCAAGTAGCAAAAAATGAATTTTGTGATGGCCACTATGGTGCCATGTTAGAAGACAGATGAACACCATTTTTAATTCTGAACCAGTTACATATTGCTAGTGTTTCTGTGAAAGCCCCCAAGTTAGTATGATGGTCCATTCAGGAGAAGTAGCCATATAAAGATTTTCTTTATGGTCATCAAGGCAGCCATTTTGGGGGCTGGATCAGCATCAGTTTTAACATAGAAACAACTATGTATTACAAGAAAGAAGACATTTTTAAACAAAGTAATATGTCTATCTGTTCAGAAAAAGTAGCTGTAGAAATAATTTTCTTAAATTTGATCACACTGGCTACATTTTCACGTAGGACCAACTGCATGTAGTGAGAAGCTTTTCAGTGGGAAAAAACACATTTAATATGGATGATGCCTTGAAATGGAGTAATGATAACAACTTTGAAGATGGCCATCATGGCCATTATATTGGAGGTCTAATCAGCACAATTTCCTTTAGGACCAAGCAGGTACCATAAGAAGTCTTACAGTAAAAACATCAAATCTATATGACCATCTGTTCAAGAGAAGCAGCAATAACAAGATTTTCAAGATGGCTATCATAGTGGCCATATTGAAGGTTTGATTGATACCATTCTCATTTAAGACTGGCTACACCATAGGGACTCTTTAATGAAAACTCCATTTTTTTGTGAATATTTGTTCTGGAAAAGTGGTAATCACAAGATATTCAAGATGGCAACCATGATTGCCATACTTTAAGTCTAAATCCCATGTCAATATGACCATCTTAGAAGATATAGTGATAACACAGTTGTCAAGATGGTCAACATGGCAACCATCCTGGCAATCTGGTCAGCAACATTATCATTTAGAAGGAACTACGTATGATGAGAAAATTGATACATGACCATCTGTAACGTAAACAGGATACTAGGTACCCACTACATAAGAATTCTTTTAGTGCAAATCCCATGTCAATATGACCATCTATACAGCACACCCTCATTATCATGCTATGGTAGTCCAAGTTTCTTCTGCCAGAGATCACATATCAGTGAGATTTATGCTGGTATCATGTGACTACCACATTGACATTGTTGTCTCTACCTGAAGGGCTTTCTCCAGGCTGCTGCAACATTGATAGGTGTCTGGTTGTCATTCTCAGAATAAATATGTTGAGAATTATGTTTCCTTTCATTACTTTACAAACACTACATCACTTTATTTGTATTATTTTTAAAAAATTTTGTATAACATTGGAAAAGGTGTTTTTGTTGGTATCATATGTGTATTGAACTCTTGATGTCATGGACATGTAGGTTGCAAGATTTTAGTAGTCATGTGACCAGCAATGCAAATGGCGAATACCAGGTTATAATTCATCAATACAGATGTTTCATCTCGTCTGTCAGTCAATTAAAGATATAACAAATGTCATACTCGCAATTTCTAAGAAAATAAAATCTTATATCAATTTCATACATGTATGGCTCAGTGTAGGCCTACTAGAAAGCACTGCCCTATGCTACAGCTGTGTGGTGGCTTCACATTCCAGCTTTTCAACAGGCAACAGGATCTGACCCCACATCCCAAGATCAATATCAAAATATCTAAAATGGGGTGGGAAGGGTCAGAGGAAACACAGACTAATGGTATAGGAACCATCGAATATACTGCCTTACAGTGAAATTGACCTTAAATGAAGTATATATAAATTAACCAATACACGGTAAAATGGCATCCATTACCATACTGCCTTGTAACAGGAACAAGTGTTTTAATGATGGGCACTAAGTGATGGAGTGCTGTACCAAGATTTTCAAGACAGCTATCATGGCAGCCACTATGCAAGTCTTAAAGGTGCCATTTTCAATTAAACCTTAAAGTCCATTTTAATGACCCAACCTCATTTATGTGCAAGT
Source organism: Megalonaias nervosa (assembly GCA_016617855.1). Classification (NCBI taxonomy): domain Eukaryota; kingdom Metazoa; phylum Mollusca; class Bivalvia; order Unionida; family Unionidae; genus Megalonaias; species Megalonaias nervosa. Next base: position 191,798 of record JAECUM010000386.1, on the reverse strand, counting down.
GCTTTTTGAAGCTTTCAGGTATTTCAACATAAGCATATTTCTACACCTCTTCTATATCTCCAAACAAACACTTCCAGACCATTTGCCTGGTGAAAATGCAACCTCATGGGAATATCCCCTCCAGTAAAATAGGTTTCTGAAAGTTTCTATGTTATTGCACATGCTAGTGTATTACTGGGATCTTAAATAACCAATCCGAAATAAGATTATATAAAACATTCTCCCAAAATGCTTGCCACCATCTTTGCAGGTGGAATCATGCAATCCAGACAAATAAGATTGATTTCTGAGGATTAAATATTCATCTTAAGATGCTGTCAGCAATCGGGAAAATCTGCTTTGTGAACAAAACAGAACAAAACAAATCCAAACTGCCTGAACAGCATTGACAATGATCACCAATTTTGAAGTCAAACACCAAGTACAATCTATTTGTAGTACACTAACCTGAAATTCACTACTAGATGTACAAGTAAGCAAGACTAATGATGTTCATCATTTTATACCTCAGTGAGAAGCATTAAATATTGAATTTAAAAGATTTAAAATACATACTCAGTAATGTGCATAAACCTGTATTAGGATATTGTCAGCTGATGGCATGCTGTTCTATTCAAGGCACACTGCTTAATGCATCAACTGACATGTACACTGAGCTGCAGTTCATTGATAGGTGCTATCATGGAAAGGACCAACTACCAATAGATATAACTGAAAGAAAATTTAAGTCAATATTACCAACTGTTCAGCATTAGTAGAGATAACATGTTCAAGATGGCTGCCAAAGTGACCATAATGGACGTTCAAGATGCAATGGTGTTGTTAGAACCAACTAGACATAATACCAAGTCTTTCAGTGAAAACCCCATGTTGAGATGGTTTTCCATTTAGTAAAAGTAGTTATAAGATTTTCAAGCGGTGGCCATATTGGCAGTCAGACTGGCATCATTTTAATATAGGATCAAACTGACATCATAAGAAGTCTTTTAATACAAAAAACTCCTTATCAGTCGAACCATCTGTTCAGGTGGAGTAGCAACTTCGAAGATGTTCAAGATGGATGCCATGGTGACCATTCTGGATGTCTGAGAACACCATTTCCACTGAGAACCAACAAAACATAATGTGACCATACTGGATGTCTGAGAACACCATTTCCACTGAGAACCAACTAAACATAATGTGACCATACTGGATGTGTGAGAACACCATTTCCACTGAGAACCAACTAAACATAATGTGACCATACTGGATGTCTGAGAACACTATTTCCACTGAGAACCAACTAAACAGTGACCATACTGGATGTCTGAGAATGCCATTTCCACTGAGAACCAACTAAACATAATGTGACCATACTGGATGTCTGAAAATGCCATTTCCATTGAGAATCAACTAAACATAATGTGACCATACTGGATGCCTGAGAATGCCATTTCCACTGAGAACCAACTAAACATAATGTGACCATACTGGATGTCTGAGAACGCCATTTCCATTGAGAACCAACTAAACATAATGTGACCATACTGGATGCCTGAGAATGCCATTTCCACTGAGAACCAACTAAACATAATGTGACCATACTGGATGTCTGAGAACGCCATTTCCATTGAAAACCAACTAAACATAATGTGACCATACTGGATGTCTGAGAATGCCATTTCCATTGAGAACCAACTAAACACAATGTGACCATACTGGATGTCTGAGAACACCATTTCCATTGAGAACCAACTAAACATAATGTGACCATACTGGATGTCTCAGAACACCATTTCCATTGAGAACCAACTAAACATAATGTGACCATACTGGATGTCTAAGAACACCATTTCCATTGAGAACCAACTAAACATAATGTGACCATACTGGATGTCTAAGAAGACCATTTTCATTGAGAACCAACTAAATATAATGTGAAGAATTTACAGTGAAAAACCCCATGTTAGCATCACCATCCATTCAGGACTAGTGATAACAATTTTTTTTCAAGTTGGCCAATACCATGATGGCTGTATAGAATGTCAAAGGGGCACAAGTTTTAGCTATGATAAAGTAGACTTTGGGATGAATCCTCTCAGCAGTTCAGGAGAAGCAGCAATAACAAACTATTGCTAATGGATGGATGATGCACACACAGGGATGGATGGACAAATGACAAACAACAGACAAAAAGTCCTTCTGATCTTAGACCTACAAGAAAATCGTATTAATAAACAAGAATCCCTCAAAGAAACTGATACTCTATAATTTCCTGGAATTCAAGATAAGACTATTCCTTCCTTTTAACTGATGAGCGTTGAAACCATCTCTAATATTCTTCAGCAATAACAAAATTTGGAATTAGCTGCTGTGGTGCACATACTGGGTATCAACTTTGTACCATTTTCATTCTGGACAAATCTGACATCATTAGATGTTTTTAGATAAAAAACCCATGTCATAATGACCATCCACTGAGGCTGAGTAATGACAACAAGAGTTTTAAGACAGCCATCATGGCAGTCATATTGGATGCATGACTGACACCATTTTCATTTAGGACCAACTAGGTATCACAAGAAGCCTACTGGTGAAAACCCCATGCTGATATAGCCATCATTTGAGAGGGTTAAAGAATGATATTTTCAAGATATTACTTTCCATTTAGGAATAGCAAGAAATAGATTTTCAAGATGGCTGTTGTGGTGGCCATATTGGATGTCAGATTGGCACCATTTTGATTTAAGGCAAACTAGACATCATAAGTAGTCTTTTTGCGAAAACGTTATTTTGATATGACCATCCTCATGGTGCAGTAGCAATAACAAGATTTCAAGTTGGCTGGTGTGGTGAAAACCCCACATCAATATGAATTTCTGTTCAGGTAGAGTTGTGATAACAAGAGTTTTAGGGTGACGGCCATGGCAGCCATATTGGTTGGATGCTAGAGCCACACCAATTTTGTTAGGACAGCTACATTTCATTAGAAGTCTTTTGTTACAATTCCATGTTTATGTGCCCATCCATATAGGAGTAGATATGAAAAGAGTTTCAAGATGGCCATTGTTGCTGCCATATTGGATGTCGGAACTAGACAATTTTCATTTGGGACAAACTAGATATCATCACAAGTCTTTTAAATTAAAGCCAATGTTAATTTAACCACCTGTTCCAGAGAAATAATAAGATTTTCAAGATGACTGCCATAGTGTCCATATTGAATGTCATATCAGCATAATTCTGGTCTAGGAGCAACTTGACATCATAAGAAGACTTGGTGAGAAGCTCAAGTTGATATGACCATCCATATAGGAGGTAATACAAATAACAAGATTTTCAAATGGCTGCCATGACAGCTATTATGGGCATTAGAATGGCATCATTTTCATTTAGGACCAAGTAAACATAAGAAATGTTTTATTGAAAACCCAATAGGAATATTGCGGAATAACAATAACATGATTTTCAAGATGGACATAAAGATTTTCAAGATGGCTACCAAGGTGGCCATATTGTATGTCAGATCAGCACCATTTTTATTCAGGACTAACTAGACATTATAAGAAGTCTTTAGTAAAAACCTCTTGTTCATATGACCATTCATTCAGGAAGAGTAGTGACAAGATTTTCAAGATGGCTGCCATGGTGGCCATATTGTATGTCAGATCAGCACCATTTTTATTCAGGACTAACTAGACATTATAAGAAGTCTTTAGTAAAAACCTCTTGTTCATATGACCATCCATTCAGGAAGAGTAGTGACAAGATTTTCAAGATGACTGCCATGGTGGCCACACTGGATGTCTATGCAGCTCCATTTTCATTTAAGATAAGCTAGACCATGGGATGTGTGTGTAAACATTCCTGGCAATCCTCCATGAAGTTTAGGAGTAGTAGCGATAACAAACTTGTGTGAATAAACAGATGGATGATAGACACAGAACATTCCATAAGCTCTTCTGCTCTATGACAAGTAGAAAAATCATTATTGTTTTCCATATTCAAGTTTGTAGAAATTGCTCTTTTATAAATAATCTGATCTGATAATCTCTCAATTTATCTGAAATGACCACAGTGTGATAGTCAAAATTCTTGAAAATCCAAGCACAGAAAAACAAGGCATGTTTTTATCTGTCCTCAGTAAATTTTAAATGAATAAATTAACTGCTCTTAATAGGAGTAATTAATAATTTCTAAATGTGATAATTGGTGGTTTTAATGCAATCATCAACATACTGCTTGTTTAATGCAATCAAGCATACTTGTATACTTTCAACAACAGTGGCTTGACTTACAAGTTTTCTGCCATTACTGGCAGGCATAGTAGCATAATTGATGTAACAGATATGGTCCCTGTTTTACTTGCAACCTAATTCCTTTTGCTCTTTATCTAAGTCACAAACCTGTCATCATAGAACTAATACCTGTTACAACCTAAGTCTCAGGTCCTTCATCATTAAACTCTACCTCTCAAGTAATACCTGTTACAACCTGAGTCACAGGTCCGTCATCATGGAACTTTACATTTCAAGTAATACCTATTACAACCTGAGTCACAGGTCAGTCATCATGGAACTTTACATTTCAAGTAATACCTGTTACAACCTAAGTCTCATGCCCTTCATTCTGAAACTGCATCTCAAGTAATACATGTTACAACCTAAGTCTCAAGTCTGTCATCACAGAACTCTACTTCTCAAGTAATACCTGTTACATCCTAAGTCTCATATCTGTCATCATGGAACTCTACTTCAAGTTACCTGTTACAACCTAACTCTCATGTCCTTCATCATTAAACTCTACATCTCAAGTAACACCTGTTACATCCTAAGTCTCAAGTCCATCATCATGGAACTCAATAGTAAATACCTGTTACTACACAATTCAGGTCTGCCATCATGGGACTCAATGTCTCAAGTAAATAAATGCTACTACCCAACCTAGGTCTGTCATCATGGAACTCAACATCTCAAATAGTACATGTTACTACCCAAGCCTCAGGTTCGTCATCATTAAATTTGACACCTCAAGTATATCTGTTACATCCTAAGTCTCTGGTCTGTCATTATGGAACTCAATGTCTCAAGTAAATAACTGCTAAACCCCAAGCCTCAGCTCTGTTGTCTGGGAACTCAACATCTCAAGCAATACCTATTACTACAGACTCAGAATATTACTTGAAACTGACAAATGTAGCCTTCTGATTGGTCAGAATAACTCTGAGTAAGGTTTGAGCCAAGGTAAGCTGTATGATGGCAAGATGAGACTTGGTCTATCATATACATTGCTTAAGGGTATCAAGGGAGAGATACCTACAGAAATAAGAATTTAATTTACCTCAAGCTTTTTATCCCCAAATTCATGTGCCCTACAAACTTATTACTTTAGGTCAAATAAAGTAGATTATACCATTCATCACCAAAATTGACATCATTTCAATCACCTTAATGTTCGTATTTAAATACTTTTAATGCAAGAATATTTAGTGTTATTAAATTGCAGTCTGGATGATTTTCTGAGTTTGAAGTTTGTAAGATTCTAATTTTAACAGGTTTTGCTGTATATCAATTGAATTACCTGGTACCCAGAATTAACAGAAACATTCTGTACGACTTTTAAGTTAACTGTTCATTCTACTATGCTATAAAGTATTACAAAACAGCTGTAAAGTAGCAAGTGTCAGGAACAGCACTTAGAAATCTGTAATATCCAGTAATAAAACTAGAAATGTGTTCATAAATTATGATACCACCACAGTGCCTGAAATATTCTAAAAAGTGTTCATTAAACATTTACCCCATCACGTTGTCTGAAATAATCTAAAATGTGTTCATTAAACAGTTACCCCATCACGCTGTCTGAAATAATCTAAATACAAACCTTAACCAAGGTGTGATGGATGAATGAGGATAAACTTGTATGCTAATACCACTGACATGGTGGGGCATAATAATGAAGAGAATCCTAAGAAATTTTTCAATCTTGAACATGACTTAAGCACTGTATTTAATTGTGCACAACATTAGGCCCCTTGGAATGGATAGAAATAGTACATTATTATTCAATGTACATTCATCTTTTGAAGATGGCTGAGTAATAATTGGATGTCAGTAGTTGAGAAACATGGAAAAACAACAAAAATTCAGTAAAGGTTAAAGCAATTTATTCCAACCTATTATCAGAATTGTAAAGTACATTGGCATTGTGTCACAGATTTTGGCAAGAGAACATAATTAGGATGTAACTATTATAATTAGATATCACAATTATTGCACCTGCCTTATCAGAAACAAAACATTATGGTAAAGTCTTTCAACCAATCTAATCCACAATTATCAGTAATAAACATACACAATTTGTCTTCTCAGCAAGTTAACAAACATTTTTTTACGAGTCCTTGTTTCAAACTACTGACATCACACAATGTCCTGAGCAAAATACACATATTAAAAGGTGATCAAAAGAGGTCAGCTTCCTCCAGTGCACAATTTTAACAAAGTCTTATTAGTTAAAGATGCATAAGATGTGAACAATTATCATTTTAAAAAAATAGGAAACTTTGAAGACAGTAATTGTAATGGAATCATCAAGTGTGGAAAGAATGGATACTTTAGACATGGAAAATGAGTTGTATCCAAAGACAGTACTAAGATACTTTGGCAACGATGGTACCAATGTTTGTAGAAGTCTCCTGGTATTTGATTGGTACCATATATACTTACTTATGAGTCGAGCCAAACTGCAAGTAACACAGATCCCTAATCTGCCACTGCATAATATGCCTGCATATCAGGGTCTATGTTGATTATTCTTTTGCTTACTCCTAACAAAATGCACAGAGCCAGATCTGCTGACGCATTATGTGCCACAAGATCTGGGTTTATGCGGTTTGCAGTTCGACTCATAAGCAAGTATATATGGTACAATATGTCAATGATAGTTATTGGAGCATGATCAGGTCTGTTATTAACAAATTGCCAGCTCCTCTTTTGTTGGTGTAATATCCCACTGCTGGTACTGGTAATGTGATAGTTGTTACTTGGGGTTCAATGCCATTTTTCAACACACAATCAGCTATCTATGGTGGCCAGCATATCTGGTGGTATAAGAACCTGGAAAAATCTGAGAAGAACCACCAACCCATGGGAAGCTACCGAACACATGATAACCAAATTTACCTAATTCACAGCCCTTAATGATGACTATTTGTGAATTTCAGAAGCATTGGTGCTTTTAGCTTTTTCAAAAATGGATGTTTTTAGAAACTGAAGGCTCCAAGCAAAACAAATTCACTTGAAAAAGGCTGGTTTTTCAAGCACTACTTCAATTTGAGTACCATATATACTCGATTATAAGTAAAGTCAAACTGCAAAGAACAAAGATCTTGATCTGCCGTATCATAATGCACCTGCACATTAAAGTCTATGATGTTTGTTCTAACGATTACTCTTAACAAACTGCACAGACCCAGATCTGCCATCGCAAACTGCATAGACCCAGATATGTCTGCATGTAATGCAACATCATATCTGGGTTTGATCAGTTTGCTATGAATAATCAGTAGAACAAACATATACCCTGATCTGCAGGCACATTATTTTATGGCAGATCAGGATCATAGGGGTTTTTTTTGCAGTCTGACTCGACATGTAAGCAAGTACCAATAGTAGCTGAATGAGTATTCAAAAATTTATCAAATTTACACAGGTTGAATTCAAAGAATCCTCTTATCAAAAACACAAAGAAAAGGGAATACTGACTAGTTATTTTTGTTTTAGTATGATATAATTATTCAAATTAAGCTTAGTTTTTCAAAGTAAAAGGCTTGCACAGTAACTGTACAGCAGGTAAAATATATTTACATTAAAAAGAAGATTTTCATTATCCTCATAAATTTGCATTCATTTTATCATTTTGTTTCACAGAACTGTTATTGTGATTATTATAATTGTAAATTAAATTTGCCTTTGTCATTATTTAACTTGAGACAGAAATCACGACCATGTCAATTTACCTCCAATCTCTCACTTAGTTCAGAGCGTGAATACACCTATGTAAAAAAGTGAAGTCATATTGATCTCATCATAATATAATGATCACGTCCTTGCAAACTGTGCAGTAAGAGTTAACTGACAAAAGGGGACATCCCTAAGTGCTTAATAAATGCCACTACCAGTGTATGCATTGTTGTGTTCACCAATTTATAAGTGATACCTAATACAATCTCTGATCATCAGGTGCCTTTTTGTGCAAATTCCTCACACTCTTTACTCCTGAATTTCTCACTGCAGTAACAACAGTTCAACTTCTAGGACATCTAAATCTTAGTAGATCCTTTTTATTTATTAGTACACAAAGAGCTTAACTGGTTCCTACTACTGTTCCCTACACATGCATTCAAACCCCATCAAAAACAAGGGTACAAGAACTGGATTCAATTTAACAGCACCAATGCATCACACTGTGATGTTGCTGATATAATACTCATTTGCTACCTTATATCATCTACCTTGCGTTCCATTATTAAAAGAATATAAGCAGTTTTTTCCAGCATGTTATACATATTCTTCCAATTCTGCATTGAAAACACAGAAAAGTAAAATGACAGTAAACATAATCCAAGTGCAATCAAATTATAAAGAGAATGGTCCTCACCTGGTGGTATTTTTATTGAGGTAATGGTGGTATGGTGAGGACAAATATGTGTCTATGCTGATCACTACTGGACATATCTCACACACCAGCAAATACAGAAATTCTGGCAGTGAGTTACTGCAGTATAATTTCTGGGTAGACAGACTTGTGTCTTAACCAACTGACCACAGGGGAATAACACTATGCCAATCTGGTATTGTAGTCCACTCATGTAAATATGTGCTACAGATTTTAATCAATATACATGTAATATAAAAAGAAATAAAGAGATGTGAAAAAAAACTCAATTTGTGTAGCTTTTAAAAAAATATCTAAAATTTTTCTTGTATGCAAAAACCAGAAAATTCTGAAAAACTTGATCATTAATTAACAAAAACTGTCACAATTAACTGTTAAAGGAAACTGAATCATTATGCAATAAAACATTTATATATAGTTTGCTTTATGTGAAAACTGTCTTCCAAGCTTAATTTTATTTTAAAAAGTGCTCAAGTAACCTATAAAAACAAGTACATATTTGAATATCTGGTTCACCTGAAAGAATTGCACTATGGAATTTTCTATTCCAGATCTTGCATGCATTTAACTATAGTGTTCACTCACTATCTACCAATGTTTATTATAATAATTCCTCTGTTAAAATGGAATTATTTTAGTGACTTTCACCACTGTTAGAGTCTACACAGACCTGAGATATTTGAAGTAAAGAAGAAATGCAGGCAGATTTGTTTATTTTTCCCTAACAAAAAACATGTCCAGGGGGGCAATGGAGTTAAGATTAAGGAAGGGGGGGGGGCCAAAGTGCAAAAACTGACAGGAAACCTGCATTCCTACACTCACTCAAGTTTTAACTCTTGTATATGCCTCAAAAATGGGTGATGAAAATAACATATACCATAATAAGTATATCAACCCTTTTGTGCCTACGTGGCATTGGATCTAATTTTGGAGTCAACACATGTCAATTGACACTCAGCAAATGCACAGCACCAGCAGTGGTTTCAGCATTGACATATTTCTTCCTATTTAGCGATGTACTTATTTTACTTAAATAAATACATTGTTCCCCTCCTCTTTGGTGTGGAATGTATTTCGTGACAATAGGTATTTTCAGACTTTCATGAGGAAAAAAAAAATCAGACTGCACAAGAACTAGTGGATATCATACCAGTAAATTTTGAAACAAGGCTACAAATTAAACAAGAAGAAATTCACTTTTTTGTTCAGCCCACCAATGAATGAGCTAGAATGTAAAAAATTCAAACACTGAGCTCCATCTGAAAAAACTTGAACATTATTCCTTTATGTGGACAGATGGATAGATAAATAAACACACTGTTGCCAAGTGGTAACTATGTGAAGTTTCAGTCAAGATGGGTTGAGCAAACATTAAAGCATTCAGTCAAAGAATCAATCTGGAACATCTGCTGTCATTTTTACATACAGCCAGTAGCTGACCATGTTGATTCCACAACTCAGATGAGACAAAGTCCAATTCTGCCAATTCAGCATTATTTGTGGGGTACCAATTTTCATGGATTCTGCAAATTCAGCACTATTTGTGGAGTATCAATTTTCATGGATTCTGCCAAGTCTGCATTATTTGTGGGGTACCAATTTTCATGGATTCTGAAAATTCAGCATTATTTGTGGGTACCAATTCAGCTTATTATTTGTGGGATACCAATTTTCTTTAATTCAGAGCTTATTGCAACTAACAAATTTAAAGACTTGATGAATAATGATTCATCTGCAGAAACAATGGGATCCACTGTCCAATCCACAAACTTAAGCCCTGAAGATAATGTCAATTTTTGCACACCATGAAAACTGATTCCCATGAAAATAGATAAAATCACTGTAAGTGTCACAGAATATCCATCAACATAATGAAAAATATGCTGGTTGATTGGCATCAAAATAGCACATCTGAAAACCAGTTGTATCCACATAACAAGAATGTATAACAATCAAAATTTAATGATTCACTTAATTATATAAACTTATTATTATTTGAATAAAAGTTATGGTTTGAAGAAAGAAAAACATCTGGGCTAACTGTTACACACTGAATTTTTTTAATGCAAAATAAATTTAACTAGATACCAGAAAAATCTAATTCTATTTGGTAAAATAGTAAAATATACCTCTTCAAAAACTACAAAAACTAGAAACAAAACTTGACTTTGGTGGAGACATTTGTAAAAGCTACATTCTGGATCAAAACATTTTAAATCTGAATGATGACAATGTTCTAAACATTTTCAAAGTAACATTTATTGTCTGGATGTTCTAAACATTTTCAAAGTAACATTTATTGTCTGGATGTTCTAAACATTTTCAAAGTAACATTTATTGTCCAGACAAGTCTGCTTTTCTAATATAATTTCTCATGTATCATGCATCAAACTGTGATCCGTGTCAATCTAGTTCTGTCATTACATAATGCACTGATAGATCAGGTCCCAGTTCACTAAACATTTCCAACATTTCTTCCTCAAACTGAGTAGTTAAAGTTAAAAATCTTTACTACCACTTGACTGGCAACAAAGATATTTTCACAGAACATTCACAAGACACCAGGAATTAAAACAGTCATAAAAACTAGAATTTTCTTTAACGGAATCTTGCCTTATTCACGAAGAAATTTTGAGGATTTCCTCAACTCTTTTTTAAATAATCAAACAAGTTTCATAAGTTAAATTTTCATACAGTGATTATTTTGCATCCTTTCCACAATCTCTGCCTGACAAAATATATTACTGACACTGTCTATCACAAACAAGATAATGTCAAATCTTACTTTGTGAAAAGATTTTGAGAATTTTAGTGACATCTGAGCCAGGGCCCATGCTGTTTATCTACTTCTAACATCAAAGACTCAGATCTATACATTATTTTGAACAGACACTGAATTTAGAAAAAGAAGTACTCATGGGGGTTTTACACAAACAGGTCACAGCGGCCTAAAATGAATCAGTCGCATACCACTTGCTATATCACAGTCATAACTTAGCATTAGCGTTCAAGAAAGTCTTTCACAACAAACAGCCAGACAGAACAAAATAGTATCACAGACTATGTCCATTATATTACTTGTACAAGATTTTCACTTTACATACAGATGATGCTCACTATACACCAATTCAATTTATGCACTTTCATTGTAATGACATTTATAATGAAGAAATAACATTCAATTTGCACCACTGTGCTCATTCTTACATCATTGCTGGTGCCATGTGATGTGACTCAAGTGCAGATCACGTACCTATTACATGCATTAATTTGTTTGAAAATTATGCATAAACAATTATTACTTGAACACACAGAAGTATAATTTGCCAAGAACTTCTTTAATTTACATGTATCCTACTGGAAAATAACAAACGATTTATGACATAACCTCAAGAACTCATCAATGGTATAAATCAAGCATCACCTGTATGGTACAGTTTTTTGTGTATCTTATTTAAAGCAATGTATGTCATTATTTCATTCAAATTTTACAATCCCTAGATATCATTACATTATTTTGTCAAATATAACAATATCTGAGGTCATCTTTGCCAACATTTTAAAACTTTTTACATGAAAACCACAATATAGTGCCATTTGTTAACAATATTAGCAAATGCAGATTGTGGCGACAGTCAAACCTGTCTTGAACAGCTAACTTGAACAAGTGAGAAAAGTGTTCTCATAATGCTTGTAGTTGTTTAATTAAATTTCACTTTTACAATATTTGGAATTTTGAGGATACTGGAAAACTTATTGTTTAAAACAGTGATTTCATAATAAAAGTGACCTCTAAGGCAAGTGTATATATATATATATATATATATATATATATATATATATCTGGAAATTAATATTAAATTGAATTATGTAAACATATATGGAACATGAACAAACAGAGTATGATCATATTCAAAAACATTTTGCTGTTATACCAGGGGGAAAAAAAAAAATACCATGGTTCAAAAAGTTAAAAAATTTCTTTCACAAATTCTTCGAATTGTTAATTGACAAAGCTTCGTAGCTTCTTGCATATTAAAGTAGAAGTCTGAAGCAAAGCAGCATTAATTGCATGTTTTCCTCAGTTATATGAAAGATTCTCTGCCCCAAAGCTACAGATGGATCACATTTACTGACCTTCCTTGCCCATATCCCATATCCCAAAATCTATCTTAGACAATGTAAGTGGACATAAGTACCATATTTTTTACACATCTGGACAGAGAAAATCACATAATACTCACTTTTCTTGAAGATGCTTAAGGATATAAAAAACATAACCTAATTTAACTCATAATTCAGTAATATTTGGCAACCATCAAATTCTCCTGTTCTTGTTAGTATCTCAATGCATTGAATTAGGGTTAGGAAGAGCACTTTAACATGAACTAAACCTATTAGTAATGGGTGCACTGCAAGGGGCCCTGCCAGCTATGATTTGATAGGCAAGGCTTCAGAAAAGAAGAATGTGCTGGGAACCAAAGTTATAAAATGGGTAATCAGGAGACACAATTCCTCTAAATGATGACTTGGTAAGCTGAACTCATACAAAGTCTCATCAGAATAAAGTTGCATGACAAGTTTGGTCATTGCTCAAGTTATACAGTTGTTGTTGTTGTGGGTTTAATGCCATTTTCAGCACACAATAGGCTATACATGGCAGCCAGTATAACTGGTTGAGTAAGAACCCCCCAGAAAACCTTGTAAGAACCAGTGACCAATGGGAAGCTACTGGCAAGCTTTCTTACATACTCCCATTGGCTGAGCCAAAGACCTGAACTCATGTGAAGATAGGTGAGATGGCAGTGACTGGTAAAGGCAAGTTCTTTACACCACTTTGCCATCCAGGGCCTGTCAAGTTATATAGCAGAAACCAAAGGATGATGGGCAATCAGGGACAATAATTCTTCCAAATAAAAATATGGAACACCAAAAATGAAGCATGTTCAAGGTCTCAACAGTATAAAGTTGCATACCAGATTTGATGAAAGTCAACTAACATCGATATATTTATGCTACATAAACTTAAGTCAAGAGGAAAGACAATCAGGGGACATAACTCCTGTAAATGTATTGGAATGCTGGAAATCAAACTCATTCAATGCCTTATCAATATAAAGCTCCATACCAAATTCAGTGAAATCCAACACACCTTGATTAAATCATGTGGCAGAAAACCTACATCAGGAAGACTGACAATCAGGTGCTGCAAAGAGGTCACAGAACAATGGGAATTAAATCTGTACAAGGACTCATCAGAATAAAGCAGCATACCAAATTTGGTTGAAACCCAACAAACCTTTATTAACTTATGCTGCTGGAACCAAAGTTACTAACATGGGCAATCAAGGGACATAACTCATGGAAATCATATCAAGGAACACTGGAAATCACTCATTTAAGGTCACATTAATATAAAGATGCATACCAAATTTGGTTTAAATCACCCCCACCAATACTGAACAAATTATGCTGCAGAAATCAAAGTCATGAGGACAGGCAATCATGGAGCCCAGTTCTGTAAATGATGCTGTGAAACACGAAGATCAAAAAATTCATTCATGACTTTATCAACATAAAGTACATACCAAATCCGGTTGAAAGTGGAAAGCCTGGGTATATTTATTCTGCTGAAACCAAAGTTACAAATATGGGACATCAGGGGTCATAACTACTGTAAATGACATCACAGAATACTGGAAATCAAATTCATTCAAGGTCTCGATATAGTTTAAGTTCAACAATTCATGGGAAAATAAAACTGTGGAAATGCCAGTTGTGGTTGGATGGGTGGGGAACCAGGGGCTCCTCTAAATGATGACAGAAAATGCTGCTGTTGTTGTTGTTGTTGTTGTTGTTGTAGGGCTTAACGCCATTTATTCAGCACACGATAGGCTATACATGGCGGCCAGTATTATTGGTGGAGGAAGAACCCAGGAAAACCCCGGAAAGAACCATCGACCCATGAGAAGCCACTGGCAAGCTTTCTCACATATCTACATTGGCCAAATCCGAGACTCGAACCCACGCAGACAGAGGTGAGATGGCAGTGATCCGTAACGGACAGCGCTTTAGACCACTGGGCCACTCAGGGCCCCACAGAAAATGCTGAAAATAGAATACTTTTGAGGTATCATCAGTATAAAGTTGTGTACAGAAAATATGGCTTAAATCCAATAATTTACAGAAAAGCTGTACTGCAGAAACCAAACTGTTGAAGAACTATGGTCAAGAGATGGTTAGATAGACGGACAGACCTCACTGCTATAGAGCACTGTCAATGTCATCAAAACAGGCCCATAGCTATAGGTCTTTTGTTTTTTTTTTAAAATATTTTAACCCTGCGGTTTTGGGGTACAATTCTTGATACAACTGTGCTGAAAAACACAGGTTAATAAAACTGGACAGAGGTATTATTTGATATCTTACAATATATCAAGAAATCCTTAGCCGAAGATTGTCATAAACAGTCATGTAACTCCCATAAAACATGAAGATAACACATAAAACATTTAGTGTTCAACAGAAAGTATTAATCTGCTGATAATAATTCATACAATTTTCATGTTCATTAAGCTGAAAGAAAATTATACAGACATCTATGCAAAAATACTACATCTATTGAATAGACTGACAGATTGGAACATTTCAATTGGATTTCAATTGTAATAAAAATGATGGTGTTATCTGACATACTGTGTGGTATGATATAGTCAATTTCAGTAAGTCAGAATATCAATTACTCAAATACCAGGCACCACATGTACAATGTACTCAGTCAAATGCTGAGAAAAGAATTTTTGGGGCAAATTCAAAAAGCTCTAAACAATCAAAACCTCCAAAAAAAATATGGACCCTGCAGTACTTAGATTTATGCATGTTTTACTGCATTCTGTGACCCTGCAGTACTTAGATTTATGCATGTTTTACTGTATTCTGTGACCCTGCAGTACTTAGATTTATGCATGTTTTACTGTATTCTGTGACCCTGCAGTACTTAGATTTATGCATGTTTTTACTGTATTCTGTGACCCTGCAGTACTTAGATTTATGCATGTTTTACTGTATTCTGTGACCCTGCAGTACTTAGATTTATGCATGTTTTACTGTATTCTATGACCTTTAGTTACAGTCCACAGAAAGACCAGCCTGTCAATTCTTACAAATGTACCTCAAATTGAGATCATATAGCTTCCAAGAATACTGGACTTTTGTGTGTGAGGTAAATACAAAAAAATTAAGAACAAATATCTTTATATTTAAAACCCTACTCCTCTGAGTCTTTTTTTTCTTCAAAATGAGATGAGGAATTCCTCTGATCTGAGAAAATCCTTAATTTTTCTTGAAATAAGCTAAGATCAATTGTAAGGAAAATGCAGGATATTATGACTGACTGAATTTTAATTCTTAATGACTGCTGAATGTTCAATGAAAACTCACAAATCCAAACCATGCAATTAGAAAGATATTTAACAACCTGTGAAAAAAAATATCAATCTGCCATAAGCTAAACCCGCTTTCTCACCAACATTTTTAGCCACTTGTAACTGCAATTAAATAAAAAGACTGGACAGTAAACTGTATGTTTTTGCTCAAATCTGTTTTGGAATATGTGCCTAACTGTAAATTTTATTCTTATAAACATAAGGCTTTAAACTTAATGACAAATACATAACAACTGACAGAAAAACAGGAAAACTACACTGCAGATTAACTTTGCCAAGTGGAATATGCTATTTGCTATGATTGATAGATTAACTTTGCATGAAGTGGAAGTATTGTTGCTAATAATGGAATGAATTATTGATATATGTGGAACCAGTCCTTCTTAAAAATACCATATCTACAAACGTTTCAATGAAAGATATCAAAAATTAAATAAATCAAGTAGCATTTAGAGAACAAATTTTGCTGGCCCAAATATTTTGTTCAATTTTTTTGTGCATTTTCCAACCTTCCAATAAAAAATACAAGAGAATATGGTACATAATGACAAAAGAACATCCCTCAAATGATGCCAAGTACTGGAGATATTGAAGATTTACTGTGATTAAGAATAATGTAAGATACAGTAAGCTGCACAAATTTCAAACACAGTAAAATGTCATAAGATTGGAATTGAGAAATTTCGGCACCACAAAATTTACTCCATGTACAGTTGTTTTTAAACAATCTTACATTAATAACAAGATATGGATTGGCTTTTAAGACTCCTTGAAAATTTACTTCAAGCTCATCCCAAATGAATGTTACTCATAGTGTAAACTGCTCTAGGGTTGGCAAATCCTGAAGTACTTCCTTCAGCCAACAAGATTTAAATTTATGAAGTACCGTATGTACTCACTTATAAGCCAAATCAAACTGCACACAACAAAGATCCGGACCTGCAATAGCATAATGCGCCTCAGGGTCTATGTTGTTTTGTTCTACTGATTACTTCTTACAAAACTGCACAGACCCAGATCTGCTGGTGCATTATGCAACAGCAGATCTGGGTCTTTGCAGTTTGCAGTTAGACTCATCTTTATAAACAGATATATGCAGTAGCAAGCAACCTAGCCTGACATCTTACTTCTCTCTAACTCTGCTACCTGACTAGAATCACATTATTTCACCAAACTCATAAAAGGCATTGGATATATGTTAATATTGTATAAACAGTAAATGTCATGGAATGCTCAGATACAAAAATGTATAAGTAAAACCCGAGGCCCAAGTGGGCATGATATCACTCACTAGACATGTAGAAAAGTAAGAACACAACCTATGTAACTTTCGATAGTGCTGATTTTACCGTTTGTAATGCGCAGTCTCTTGCTAATAATCAAAGTCATGCCAGACTTAGAATTTACCAAGTTTTATAAAAATTTCATGAGAAATACAACCTCTACAGGCAAAAATTTCAGCCAATCAGATGCAAGGTTTCTCATTATTACATACAAATCTCTTATTATAGAACCTATGGTAATGATAATACAAGCTTAAGATGGAGCAAAAACCAATCTGAATTCAGTCTCCACACTGTCAACTGGCTTAACCTATCAGTTCCAATATTACTTCATTGATATGCACAGACCTTACTCATAATCAAACTTAGCAACAGCTTCATAATGTAAGACTAACAAGTTTCATCATGTCTGAAATACAGTTCCTAGATTGTTGAGAAGCTCAGCCAATCACATGCAATGTCATATAATTATTATACATGAATTTCACTCATAATCATACTCAACTGTGCTCTATGACCTCCTTACAAGTTTAATCAAAGCCTAAGAAAAACAGTCTCATGAGATATAAAAAACATCTAAGCCAATCTTATGTAATAGCACCTCATAAATATGCATGAGTCTTCTTCATAATAAAAATCATCCAACAGTTTGATGATACTAACATATTTAATATAATTCATCTAATTTATTTGTACTAATTTTTCATATACCATCTATCCATAAAAATCATAATTACCATTTATCCTCATTTATCCACAGAGTCCACTGGAACCTGCACAGACCCAGATCTTTCATCGCAATATGTGCAGCAGATCTGGGTCTGTACAGTTTGTTAGCAGTCATAAGTAGAACAAACAAGACCCCAATCTGCAGGTGCATCATCCTACAGCAGAACAGGATCTTTATTGTTTGCAGTTTGACTCAACTTATAACTGAATATTTAAGGTAATAAAATGTATCATATTCTTTGTCCACAGAACCTTGTATATTTCATAGAATCCTTAAAATATCTGTAACAAAAATTTCAAATCATAACTGATGTGAGATACAAGTGATCTGTAATGGCAAGTACCACAGACCACTTGGCCATCTGAGGACAATCATATTAATAAAAGCTTGGAATTGTCTACCATAAATGTAGAGGTCACTGAGGGAGTGAATTTCATTGTTGGATAATATCACTGTTAATGATCATAATGTTTTATGTCTTTAAAGATATATATTTAATTCTGTGTTTGATTCTTGGATGTATATGGATTTTAGTTACTGACAGTGAATTTCAAGGAAATGTCTAAATTAATGACATGTTTCAAACCCATGCCAAAATAAGATACTTTCATTTAAAAGTTAAATACCATACTCTGGCTAAAAAAATAATGTTGTTTGTAACATATTAATGTATACATGTGTCTTAATAGTCTTTTTAATGTAAGTATTCCTTGTTAAATGTGTTTAATTTTCCATTCAGATTTATTAATGCATTTAATTTGCCATTCATATTTATTATGAATGGCAAACTTCATATCTTTCCACATTCAGCTGTTATTTTTTTCATTTCCCTACTGATAGCCTCACTAATTCAATCTCATCTGTGGGCATCCCACACCCCATTCCAGCCTTGTCCTGAATTATCTAAATAGTAAACTGAATTTCAGCAAAATCTCAAGATACATTTAATCAGCATGTGGTTTTGAATATACTGTAACAATGGGTCTCATAATTAAAACAGAAATCAACCGTATATTCAGAGACATTAATTGACAATCAAGTATGACTTGTCAGTGTCCATGGAAGATCACAATCATGATGTAAATAAATAAAGATTACAATCACCATGTAACCTCCCTCTCTCTCTCTAAAATAACACATCATAACGGCTACACAAAAAAATTTACTACTATGAATACATATGATCTAATGCACTGACAACATATCTCGAACATACACACACCTACATTTGCTTATAACAATACAAGACTTTTCAGTTCTTTTTTTTAAATGTAAGATTTAGGAAGTTAATGCTGTTATAGGAATTTAAGTTCCATGTAACTTGGCCATCTTAACCACCTGCTGTCAAACTGGATGAACTGAGAAAGTATCATGTCTGCAATACACTGGTTTCTTAGTTATTGGTACTCATTCATGATTTATTACTTATTACTTAAAAACGCATGTTGTCAAAAGGACTTGCAGCATGTGTGACCAAAATAAGACAACAACTGCATCAGATTATCTTTTTTACATTAATACTGGTACGCTGACACACAGGTTGACAAATATCATAGGCCATGTAGATATTTTTCAAGTCTTACCTCTATATTTATTTTATTTATAGTTTAAACCCAAAATTCTTCATTTCTTTTACATATAAATTTTTGTACTCTGACAAAAAATTTTATTTGTTGGTGTGCCAAAAAATCCAACATCAATTACGGTACCAAATTTGATTTAAACTGGTCAATAAAACAGTCTCTCAAGTAGTAAGAAACTGTCAACCATACGAAACATCATGTAATTAATATGTACAGATATTGCTCTTGATGGAACATGTAGGTATTGATGATATAAGCCTTTTTATCAAATTTGATAAAAAATATGATCCAAGAGAATAAATTCAGACAAACTCAGCCAATCAGACACAAAATCACCACATATTTCTTACTCATAATTGTACTCATCCAAGATCTTAATGATTTAGACCTATTTACCAAGTTTGATCAAAACCTAATCAGAAATACAACCTCTAGAGTGGTAACAATCAGGCAAGACCACATCATTAATAAGCATGAATCCTGCACATTACTAAACTCATGTGAGATCTTGATTATATGATGTCTATATTTTTTAAGTTTGATCAAAATCAGGTTAAATATATGGTTTTCAGAGGGGAAACAAGGTCAGCCAATTAGATGCAAAATCACCTCATTAATATACATTGACCTCGCTCATTACTAAAACTGAACAATATCAAGATAATGTAAACCAAGTTTGATCAAAATCAGATCAGAAATAAGATTGCCAGAGTGGTAACATGCCGATGATGGTAATCATAATGAAATCAAAAACGCATCCTTCATAGTGGAAACACGATCAGACAATTACATACAAGGACGCCTCATTCGTCTGTGTAGATCCTGCTCATAATTAAACTCATTTGAGATCTTGATGATATTAAGATAAGTTTGATCAAAATATGACCAAAACTAGGGACTCCAAAATGGTAACAAGATCAGCCGATTAGACAACATTACCTCATTACTATGCATGGATCTTCTTAATTGAGCATATCCAAGATCTAGATGATACAAGCCCGTATTTCAAGTGTCATCAAAACTTAATAGAAATATGGTTTCCAGTTGTCAAGTTACCAAATAGTATTTAAGGATATCACTCATTATCAAACTTGTCTGAGGCCATATTGATCTAAGTATAGTTACAAGTCTAATCAAAAACTGTACAGAAATATGGCCATTAAGGTGGTAAAAAGGTTAGCCAATCAGAAGCAAGATGACCTCGTTAATGTGTGGATCCTGCTCATTATAAATCTCATCTGAGATTTTGATGATAAAATATGGGATTAAAACTTTGATTAAAATTGGACCAGAAATATAGACTAAAGAGTAGAAATAAGCAATTGTTGATTGACAGACAATGCAAAATTGACACATGGCCATACCATAAGCCTGCTTGGCCTTATGGTCAGGTGAGTTCAAAACTTGAAATCCTAATGTTTAATTAATATTATGGATTTGCAATAGACTGACCCACAAATGCAATCATGTTTAGTCATGTATCTAACATGGATGCCTTCAGCTTAAATGACTTTCATGTACATCTGCTTATTGTCAGCAGAAAAATCTAAGATTAAAAAATTTAATTATGTAACAAAGCATAAGACAAAATAATAAAAAAAAATCACATAAAACAATCAACAGGCATATATTCAGAAATGAAGGTGATAAATTAAAAATGCAGCAAAGTTGTGTGAAGAAAATTTTTTAAATAATTTTAAACTAGTGACTTTAATTGTCACTATTTAAGAGGATAAACTGGATAAAAAGTAAAACGATTTAAAAATATTTATATAGTGAAGAAAAAAATACATATATCCTGATATTTCTTAATAAAGGATTACTTTACCAAAAGAGTGGCTAAAAATGGAGCTATTCTTAAAAAGCAAATCTTTAACAGCTGAAACGCCATGAAAGAAATCAACAAAATGCTTTGCCTCAGCTGCATAATTCCTAACCCTAGCTACAATGTTAGGTCACTTTGATTCACTTCTGAACAGAAAGAATTACCACTGCAATTAATGTATCCATCAAGTTTAATAACTGACCATGCATGCACAGTTTCAGAACTATGGAGATAATGCAACAACTTAGTTTATGCCAATCCTACCACCAACAGCAACAATAACAACAATACTGTCAAAAATGTAATACATGTGTCTATTGTTCATCAATGCCTTGCAAGCAAGACAAAATATTAAGTTGCACAGTGTCCTCGTACTTTTATCTAAAACATCTTAAGTATATATCTGCACAAGCCACCATGGTGTATCCTTAAAAAAGACACTTGGTTCCCATTTCCTTGACATAATATTGATAAATAAAGTGCTCAGAGTACTGTAACCAAACAACAACAACACTGCCAAGATGGTATGACATATGCATTACAGATGAACAAATGTCGTGCACTGTATTTGCATGGCAAAATGATTTGATTACTTTTAGTGACTCATGTAATGATACTGAGCCAGTAGGAAACTTACCAGGGTGTCTGAGCTGAGATCTGGTAAACTCTCTACAAATCCAGTATCATTCCATACCAAGTTACTAACGAACTATGTAGCAACATTAAGCTATCTGTGATTATCACTTTTCACACATACAATTCAGTTGTATTAGCAAGATCAGTAAAGCTGGAGTGACTTCATTAAAAGCAAAATCATTGTGGTATCATGCCACTCTGACCTGTCATAGTCTCATATCAAGTCTCTCATTGACACAGATTTAATAATTACAATGAACAAACTTTTAAAAAAAATGAAAGTAAATTTCAATTTTGGCATGTGACAATACCTTATACTAAGCATTCAGACAGCAAATCTCACATCAGGAACAGCTATTAAAATAATTATAATACCATACGTACTTGCTTATAAGACAAGTCCAACTGCAAACTGCACAGACCTGGATCTGCCATCTCATAATGCACCAGCCAATATGGGCCCATGAAATTTATTAGGAGTAATAAGAAGAATAAACAACATAGACCCTGATCTGGGGGTGCATTATACCTCAGGAGATCAGGGTCTTTGTTGTTCGCAGTTTTACTCCACTTATAAGCAAGTACATATGGTACTTCTTTCAAGTCATCAAAATTGATACACTGTAAAATCATAATTATTCATGGACATACAATCTCATGATCTGGGAGTATATGTATGATTTTTGGAGTCGCACTGTTTACCATACTGTTGTTCAAAATTACTATCTTTCATGATGGATTTAATTTCATTGCTATGAGTTACCCACCAAGAATAACAAAATTAAATCATCCACCAATATTTTTGATTTTACAGCATACTGGAATGTAAGTTATGTGGTATGACTTGAACATAACATCGCATTAAGATTTACCGTAAATTTAAGCTAGTGCCAAATTTTATAGCATTGAAAAGGATCCATTCACACAATATGTCTTTAAACTCATCCCTACAAAAGTCCATAGTGTATATTTGTATTGGTGCTAAACAGGGAAATGAAACTTTCATTGAATAATGACAGACTGAATAACATGTAAACAGGCATGAAAGCAGTGCACAGTGAAAGGTGGGTTGAAGTAGCACTGCGCAAGAGATCTAACAGATGTGTTTGCACTGCTGGGACTAAAAGTATGTTCAGTGTTGAATCATAACCTTTAAGTATGGTTTTATGGTACAGTCATAATAGTTACTTGTTACATATAGTCTCTGCTCTACAGACTCCTAAAAATGCTGAGGAATGTTCCATTTAAACGCACAAGTACCCAGTGAAAAGGTTTTTAAAATCTATATATACTTGCTTGTAAGTCCACAGTTTTTTAAGTTGTTTTTTTTAACTGAAAATTCAGTTTATGCGGAATAGGGATCATCATATAAGCATGATATATGAACTATAAGATAAATCTAGGGGTAATATTAGAAACTTTGCTGTACAGTAAAAATACTGTAAATTTAAATATCTTTTATACTGTCATGCCATTATTCCCAACCAGAAATGCATATAGTATGCACTACATTTATCTGTTTGATTACAGTATTTCTTATACAATTCTTATATCTAGATTCATTTGGATTTCAATTAATCACTGCAAAGTGAAGCTTGGGTGTTTATTAGCAAGTATACTGTTTCCATTTTCATGCAAGTCAGAACAACCTATATTTGTATTATATTTTGTGTTTAGCTATATAAACACAGTTTCTGATGCAATACAAGTTTTAATTTCATTTTTTTTAAAAGCCAGATCTAATTCCTAAGTAATATTTCTTTAGTTTTCTGCCTGTACAAAGCCCTTATCTTGTAAAGGCTGTACTTGCTTTGCTTTCCCAGTCAATAGCCCTTTGATTGCCACAAATATGATAATTGTTCAGTGCCAAGTATTGTTGTATATTCTGTTAACAGAGTTTATTTGAACTCCCCGTGATCATGCTGCACATTTCACACCTGTTCAACTGCTGTATATTCTTTAATAAATTAAACAGAATGTATGCATAAAAAGTCATAAACAGAGCCCAAGCTCAGTCTGTACATAAGCACCCCCAGATGACAGTAAAGAAATCAGAACTGGAAGATGTTTATGGCAACAGGATCAATTCTTGGGCTTTGTACCAAATAACATTTGACTGTGACATTTACAGGATACTGCGAATCACAAAAGTGTGGACTCTACTTTCATTATTTATTTGTAAGACATATGGAAGTAAAATATCATTGGATACTGTGTTTTGGATCAGTCTTGACTACTATGTTTAAACTTGTGTGTGGCCTATAATAAATTTCGTGGATTTATCATATAAATAAATTTCAAAATGTCAAGCATTATAGATTTATTATGTGAAAATGGTCAAAATGTAAGTTATCAATTAATCTTTGATTTTACTCAGTAACTGTGTTAATTTTAACACTGGTTTTGTTTATTTTCCTGTTTATTCAGTTTGTCATGTTAATTTTTCCAAAAGTGCCATTACAACTCACTGACAAGTCACCTCTTACACAATGACTTGTAGGATGCTCAAAGAGAAATTAGTTTTCTGCAGGCCTTAACAAAATGGGGGTGGGGGCTTTAACTTACAACTGAGTCAATTTATAACTGAATAGATATGGTAAACTGTGTTCATCTGAAAATCATAAAAAATGTCTAAACTGCATCTATGGGACCCTAATCGCATTTGAAAGAACCTTCTCAAGTCCCATACATGTGATTTACTGGAACAGATCTGATCATGTACAGTACAGAACACAATTAAATTTGCAATGAGTAAGCTGATAAGATATTTTACAATCAGTTATGGTCACACTTCTTTGAATAGGAGGTATCAGAAAAGATAATATGTAAACTACACGTTTTCACAAACATTTCCATTTAGCCATTACTGTTATAAACATTCCAATGATCTCTGTTTACAGCTGAATGAATAATTTAACTCTTTATAGTTCCAAAACAAATATATGCTGGAGTCCCTGACCAAACCTTGTGTACAGCATGTCAGCATTAAATTAATGTGTGGTCCTAGCACTGACTCATCCAAAAATGATGAAAAAAATATTTACAGTTCGATTAGAAGAAAAAAAGATTTTTGAATGATAAATGTAACAACTCATAACTTTACACATTTCTCTAAACAAGAATTGCTTCTACAAACAAATACAAAGAAAACTTTGTAATTCATAAACTAAGCAAGAAATTATTTCTCACTGACAATAATCCAACTGATTTTATTATGGGGCAAGAAAGGAAGATGCAAGTCAAAGCTGTTTATAAGGCAGTTAAATCTGGATGGCAAATAGTTTACCATGGTTCCCAAATGGTTGGCATCAGATGAAAAGTTGGCCCACCAATGGCCATTCCAAAACCTGCACCACTCTCATCTGCAACAATTACATTAAAAATGGTTTGTATCAGTTGCTGAAAAGTAAAATAACTTGACTGGTATTTGGTACAAGGTTCAGAACATATTCACTTCAAGTTATTTAAACTTGAAATAAAATCTAAGCACAATGGCCTGCAAAACAAAAAAGAAAATCTATTTGTTTTGTGTAATTTTTTGTAAGTTTCTACAACTAGTATCAGACTAATTGATGGTTTGCATATTTGCATCCCTCTGTTGTTTGAATCTGAAGTTTTATCTTCTATAATAATTCAGATTTGCTTACAATCTTCAATGGAACTGTCTGGACCTTGTACCAAATCTCCAGTAAGCTGATATTTGAACTAGTGTCTGAGAATGAAATGAGAGAAGCAGGTCCCATAGAAGTAATTCAACACCATCTTGAGGTAAAGATGAACAAGAGGCATGCCTCAATGCATTCTAAATTTCTTGTGGGAATTCTGTCAGAAAGTGAACTACACAAGGAGATGCGTTACTTGCAATATCAGGTTGCTGAGGATTTCTTGGATTCTTAATACAAATTCATCAAGTTTTACCTCCAAACCCTGAGTGTGAACTGGCTGAACTTCCATGTCCATGCTTGCCACCCTCGGAACCACTACTATGACGACTGTGACCACCTACAAGGGGGAAAGAGATCCAGGCTTGACATGCAATATAGAGTAGCATACATACAAAAGGTTAGAATTGGGTCTCAGCAAAGGACAAATTTATGGCTTGAATCAAATGGTTGAACATTATCAACTTTGATCAAACATAAGAAAGACATCAATACTGATAAAAAGAACTTGTCAATACTGATTATACAGTATGTCTATATAGAGTTTAAAGACACATCTACAATGAACTTGCTATATAATGACAACTGAAAATTTCGTGCTAAGAATATAAAGTGAAATAATTTTTTAAAAACTGTACGAAGATACATGATCACAATATATTATGAGAATATCCCTTACCTCACAAATGCAGCCCTCAGAGTTAGAAAAAAATCTTAACCCAAGTTTGGCAGTGCTTAAATATTATCTGCTTAACCAGATAGGAGTCAAAAGTTTTCTCCCCTTGAAAAGAAAACTTGGGGCAACTACCATTATTCTTCACTTACTAATGCCATAGAAATGCATGCTCTTTCTGGGACATAACTGTGGTGATGGCTCAGGGCTTATTGTGAGAGGCCACTGTACCACTTTAATGCCTCAACAGGGTCCTGAAGAGGCTTTTGAGGTGATGGGCCAAATGAAGAGAATGGTTTCAACATGAAAGCCAGATTTTCCATGAGCTGGAGCTTGTTCTGAGCAATGAACGCAGAGGGACGCTGAGAGGGAAGACTATCAAACA
The DNA here is from genome assembly GCA_016617855.1 of Megalonaias nervosa. NCBI lineage: Eukaryota > Metazoa > Mollusca > Bivalvia > Unionida > Unionidae > Megalonaias > Megalonaias nervosa. The sequence continues at coordinate 164,918 of JAECUM010000386.1, read as the reverse complement.
GAAAAGGTATAGGAATTAGGTCAAGCCTGACATTAAAAGTACTTGTGTCAATAGCTTCATACCTGAATGTGTCACTACCTAGAGGAAAACAATCTGCATTTATATAAACATGAAAAAAGTCAATTGACCATTGTATTAATAACCATGAGCACTGCTGTGAGAAACTAATTAAGTGCCAGCTGTGTATTGGTCTACAATCTCAAGGCCCAAATGAAGAAAATGGCAAACACTACTGATATTGATAAGGACACTGATGACTCTGGCATTCCTAATGCCCACAGAAGTTAAAGAAAATTATTATTAAGAGAGATGTTTGTTTAACCAGGAGGCAGCATGCAATTATCCCTACCCCCTTTGAGAGCTACTCACCCATATGCAGAACAGCAAGTTTACAATTGTGATAAGCTGGTCTCTCTTACCAAATGATGCCAACAAATGTATGAAATGTTGCAAATGTTTTGTCCAGATTAAATTTTTTGTTCTAAGGTTTTGTTATATTTTTAAAAAACATGTTTTCTAAAGTTAAGACCCATTAAATTCATGTTTGGTAATGGTTTACAGTTATTGCTTTTAAACATCCTCAATAAATATATCTAATGACAAGAGAAAAAAAAAGACACAAAGGAAATAAGTTTTGACATTGTTTTTTTTTTTTAAATTAATGTTTATCTTTTTGAAAAAGAACAGAAAACATTTAATTTCAGATGAATAATAACACAAGACTATATCCAATTCAATGCAAAAAGCAGTGACATAATATACAATGTGTTCAATGGTACACATTTAAAAGTACAGAAACCTCCTGGAATACCATGTTTAACAATCCTGAAATTAAAAGTAATTAATAAAGAAAATTAACTCAATTATAAAAAAAGTATTTATTCACAACTATATTCAACATGATTATAAAATGAGACAACAAAGTGATGTGCACCCATCCACCCACTTTTGTCTCTCACTGTTAATATCTTTCTTAGTTTATCAAAGTTCCCTCTATAACTAGTGCCATCATTTATGTTGTGGTCTATGTTTTTGGCTTCCACTGTGTGCAAGTTATCAAGGAAGAGGTATATGTAATTCTAATGGTGTAGAGGTAGGAAGGAAACATGTATCTACTAAGATTGCATGCAAAAAAAGTCAAATTATACTGGACAGCAGACATGCCAAATGTCTGCATGCAGAAAAAAAATTGCTGGATTAATCACCATATTGCAAAGACACATTTCTCATGAATAAGACAACTGTTAACAAAGAAGACCCAGTTTTGCCACTGAATCAAGTACTGTAGATCAGGCTGCTCAATTAAAATGATAAATGAAACAAACTTCATATAAATCATGACATTCTTAACTTTGAGCTCAAGATTTTCTTTCAGCCAATCATAAATAATAGTATTTGTTTAGTGCCAAGCAGAGTTCTACAACTTCTTATGCATGTTTAACCTTAATTCAACAGCTTGTAAAGACAGCACCCTCTTTGTTTTCCTATGTGACAACCAAATGATTGAGCTGCAGGTTTAATATTTGCTCAGTGCCAAGTAATAGGGGGTGGTTACTTGAACTCATGTGATCTTGTCACACAACTGACGTGTTAATTGCATCCTTTTAACAGATTTCACAGACTATAATACAAATGTCACTTTCAGAGCCAAAGACCAGTCACTACATATGACCATGAAGCAGAAGAAACTGATTCATACAATATTTACAATGAAAAGAAGACATTGGAGAATTTCACAACTTTATGAGACAGCGAGGTAAATTTTTGGACTGTCAGAAGACATAAATTTCTGACATTTATATGATACTGTGAATCATACAAATGTGGATTTAACTTTCACTGTTTATTTGTAAGATGTGTGGAATAAACATATTACTGGTTATTGTGAATCAGATCATTCTGAGCTACTTACTATATTTATACTGGTAAGTGAACGATTTGAATTCATGAATTTATCATATAAATGGATTTCTAATGTAAAACATTATGCATTTCAATGGATTTAATTATATGAAGATCGATAAGTTGTAAGTTGTCAATTCATTTGTGACATATTCCACTCAATAATATAATTGTGTTTTAAACTAGTTTTGTCTTTATTGTTCCTATCTATCAACCAATGAATCCAGTTTAGCTTGTTTATGTTTCCAAGTTGGAACTCTAACTCACTGAGGGCATGTCACCCCTTCAAACTGATATGACTTGCAAAATACACCCCAACTTACAGGAAGGTCAAAAAGAAATTAGCTTTTTGTAGCCCAAAAAGAGAGGAGGGGGTTAACTTCTAATTGAATATATAAAGTATCTACAAATTTTAATACAAAAATTATTCATGAACTGAAACAGGATTGTTGCATTGATTAAACCTAACTTTTAAAACAAATTTATTGGTAAAATTTAAGTCTGACTCAATGGACTCTGGGTTTTCCCTGGAAATGTTTCAAGATGCAGTGGCAGATGCACATGAAAACAATGTTTATGTAATTTAAAATCACATGCTAAAATGGTCAGTAACTAATATCAACAAATAATACAATTAAAATACAATGAACTCTACAATCTGACAAAAATCATTTTAGCATTTGTTTTTTAAATATTAATTTAATAAAGCCTGTTTAGACTGTCCATTAATATTACGTAAATTATTATTGTATCCAAAGAGTACTGTTTGTCTAAAAGTGAAATTAAGAAAAATCCTGTCACACTTTTCATTATTTATTTTAGATCAAATTATAATGAAAGTATATAACGATCATGTGAAGATATTGCAGAAGCTAAATTTGAGGAACAGCAATTTAGAAAATTTATGTTGCATGAAGTCCACTTCCAATTCAATTTCTGCTATGCATTCCAACACCTAAAAGAACCTCTACTTTTAGTCACATTCTGATGGCACTGCTGCTTATTTACATTATATCCAATTTCTCTGTGCTTCTGTCTTAATTACCAAATTCTGAATATATATCTAAGCCTATTTCTTTTCCACAGACAAAGTTCTGCCACCATGCTCAGTGTTTATTTCTGTAACCATGTGCAAGTACGGCATTTCCATACAATTAGTCATGTACATCAATGTGCATTCTTTATCAAATGCTACTGAACAAACCAGATTTGTAGGAATATAACTTCCAAATGATTCTGAATAGAGAAGAACTGAAAAATCTTGTTCATAATGATCCCTTCACTTTCTTCCTTTAGGCTGCTCACAATGCACTAATGTTTGGAAAACCTGGCTATATCCTTTGAGCACTACTGCCGACAATACCACTATAAAACATGACTTAGAAACTGGATTTTGTGGAATATTACTGAACTTACTGAAACTATCATACATTTTGTTCCACAAACCTCCCATCATTTTAACCAATGGATAAATTTTGGATTTTCAAAAGAGAATTGCTGACAGTTCAAAAGATTTTGGTGATAAGAGTGCTAATTCAAATGGCATTCATGTGTAAATATCAGAACATGATAGTTTGCTGTTGGGGGATTTGACATTCTAGTGGCCTTATTAATTGAGAGTGATGTGATACGCACTGAAATAAACCATAATTACTCAAAGAAAAGATAAAAACTGCTAAAATAAAGGCATTGCAGCCAGTGGTTTACATGTAGCAGGGATATGAAAGTTTAACAATATCATGGCTTTGAAGGCCAAAGTGTAGCCCACCCATCATGCACTACTGGCTAGGAGAGAAGTTTGGGACAAAAATTTTAGCTAAGTGCATACTCTAGTGAAAGCCAAGCCAACCCTGAACTGCTACATGTCTTAACTGGCAAATCTGGGTCTAATCTATTCATCATTGGATGCAAACATTTCTTATGAACATAGTACTGTATATACTCACAAGTTGAATCAAACTGCAAACAACAAAGATCCTGATCTGTCAATGCATAATGCACCTGCAGATCAGGGTCTATGTTGTTTGTTCTACTGATTACTCCTAACAAACTGCACAGACCTAGATCTGCTGGTGCATTATGTGACCGTAGATCTGGGTCTGTACAGTTTGCATTTGGACTCATCATTTATAAGTGACATATTTATATATGGTAATACAAGATAACAGTGTTTACCAAAATACTAGAAGAAGGGTAGAGATAAATATATAAGATATTTATATTTTTCATGATATCAGATGCTTCAAATAAATCAACAAAAATGAAGACTTAAATTCAATTTAAACAACAGAAATCATGGAGCAACAGAACCGAAATAAAGTCCTGAAACGGATTTTATATCTGAACTTCTTACAAGTCTCAATTTGACAGTAAAGTCTTTTTCTATAAAGGTATTTCTTTAATAGCTAAAAGAATCTATGGTTTGCAAAAATATTTTTATTAGAAACATTTCTGATAAGTAAAATGCATTTATCTCACACATCCTGCAAAAAGTGGATACACAATCAGAATTCTCAGCAATAAATAATTACAACTTAGCTCTGATATGTAAGTCAGTCTGGTTCCCTGATGACCTGTACTACACTGTAAATAATGTAGTGAAAGTCAGGAAACTCTGCCAGAATGAAAGAACAAAAAAACCTGCCAGTTATTTAGCAGTTACCTGCACTGAATGAATAAAAAGTCAAGTTAATAGTGGAGGAAAAAGACATCTGTAGAAATAATAAACAGCTCAACATAATCATGAAAAGTTAGCAGCTATGAATCCAACTTTTTGTACTAGCTCATCTAAATCTGTCTGAAGTTTTTCCATCAATATGTGTAAAGATTTAAGTTAATCCATGATCATCAGTGTGACACAGCCTGTCACAGACATGACGAAGTATAAAAGCCTGACACAAAATTGTAAACTTGTGGAGTTCTTGTCAAAACTTACCTGGCTTTTTGAAGGGTGCTTTACTAAATGGATCTGAGGAATCAGACCCAGACATAACCAGGTCCTCTCTGCTTTTCACATTAGATATACCTACAAGACATGACAAAATATCTAAATGAAGGCAATTACTTGAATTCCAAACAAAACAAACAAGTGAAAGACTTGTGTGCAAAAACTGTACATAAATATACCTGCCTTTTCTTTCCCCAATGAAAATTATTTATCAAGCAAAAAGTATCAAAATTACAGGTACTACTTCTGGTCTTGTTCAAATAAAAAACTGAATTCTTGACTGACTCAAAAATCTGAGGCAGATATTCATTAATAAGCACAGATCTTCCTTTTCTTTTTCTTCTTCTGGCCTTTAATTGCTATCCATGACTATTCTGGCATATTGACTGTACAAAACTCTTCATTTAACATAATGTTGCTTTCTTATTTCCAGGAATATCTGAGTACTAACAAGTATAAACCTACAATGTCAGTATTTGCTCCAATACAAAACCCAATCAATGGATGAATTTTAATCACTGCAACCAACAGACTGTAGATACCCACTTATAAGACCAGTCCAATTGCTAACTGCAAAGACCCAGATCTGCCATTGCATAATGTGCCAGCAGATCTGGGTCTGTGCAATTCGTTAGAAGTAATCAGTAAAACAAACAAGACCCTGATCTGCAGGTGCATTATGCTATGGCAGATCAGGATCTTTGTTTTTTGCAGTTTGACCGTACATGATACCAGCAAAGTTGCAAATGGACAAAATGAAATAAACACTGCAATTGTCACAGAAGAAAGACTGACAGCTTTTCACAATCTTTTAAGGCAGGTAAAACAACAGAAAACTGATAATGTTTCACTATCTGTTATGGCAGGCAAAAGAGCAGAACACTTATAATGTTTCACTATCTGTTAAGGCAGGTGAAACAATGGAAAAATGATAATGTTTCACTATCTGTTAAAGCTGGCAAAACAATGGAAAACTGGTAATGTTTCACTATATGTTAAGGCAGACAAAACAATGGAAAAATAATAATGTTTCACAAATGTTAAGGCAGGCAAAACAATGGAAAAATGATAATGTTTCACTATATCCTAAAGCAGGCAAAACAATGGAAAAAATGATAATGTTTCACTGTGCATTAAGGCTGGCAAAACAATGGAAAAATGACAATGTTTCACTATGCATTAAGGCTGGCAAAACAATGGAAAAATAATGTTTCACTACGCATTAAGGCTCGCAAAATAACAAAGAACTGATAATGTTTCACTATACATTAAAGCAGGCAAAACTTACTACTATTTGAACCTCTTCTTATCTTGTCAAACTCTTTTCCAAATATCGCATCTTCCGACTCAACACCAAAGTTGTCATCTTCAAAAGGATTCCATTCGCTAACTTCAGCAGACAGTGTCCTACTCATCTCTAGTGGCCTGCAATGACAGGAATTTCAGACAGATGTCAAGCTTGCATTCTCACTGTAAAAAGTCCAATTTAAAAAAAAATACCAACATATTCATACCAGGGATTTACAAATCAACTTGCCCAACATATTCATACCAGGGATTTACAAATCAACATGCCCAACATCAAGAACTAGCTCAAATTTGACTCTGGCAAGCTCAAATTTGACTCAGGCAAGCTCAAATTCAGAAGGTACTTGTCTACTGGCAAGTCATAAAAATACTTTGGGGGGGGGGCCCGACCATAATCAGTTTGTAATACTTTATGCTCTAAAAATTTTATACTCTGCAATCTCACCAAAGTACGTATATCAGTACCTTTATTTAGAGTTTACACGTACAACATCTTTATTACATAACTTTACATATGTACAACATCTTTATTACATAACTTTACATACGTACAACATCTTTATTACATAACTTTACATACGTACATCATCTTTATTACATAACTTTACATACGTACAACATCTTTATTACATAACTTTACATACGTACAACATCTTTATTACATAACTTTACATACGTACAACATCTTTATTACATAACTGCCACCAGTTTCTTTCATCTACTGATCCTTTATTTTACATGATAAACTCAGTCTGATATTTCCATCTTACAATGTCAAGGTCAGTCTCACATTTTCTCAAAAAGTCATGATAACGTGCCCTTACTATTTCAAGCAAGTTTTGGCAAATAAGGAATAAATCTTTTTATTTAACTGTAACATTTGTACACATACAGTATTAGCCAATTTTTAAGTCCTAACTTGGCCATGGACAGAGCTGAGTCTGCCAACTTTCAAAGATTCATTAGACGCATGTTGCCAATTTCATGACTTGGCAATAGCTGTTAATAATATAAATTGGACAGGAGTATTTGGAAATAAATGTCTCTAATGATCAGATACCTAGATTTTGTTACTACCACAATCAGTGTATCAAAAAGTTTGTACACCCACAAGCAATGTGTATCATTTACTATTGTTTATGCAATAAGTACAGGAGACTGATGCATACTTACTTTTTGGCAAATAATTAAATAGATGAAATTAAGTGTTCTCAAATCATTCTCAAAAGTCAACTTGTCAAAGATTAAATGGAGGGAAGTAAGTGTTTTAAAATCATTCATAAAAGTCAACTTGTAAAAAGACTGTTTTGATGCATGTCACCAATTTCTAGGTGACATGGATGCAGAAGCAGGAGAGAGCTGACAACACTTTCCAGACAAAAAAGCAAACAGAGAATTTATTGATATTGGAATATTTCAGTGATGGACTGGATGGATATTTAAATCTGCATGAGAACTTTAAGTCGATAAGTAGATAAAAAAATGTTGTGAGATATGACTAAGATTTAGTATGTTAGTTTTTAATTTTCAATTCAAAAACTCTTTCCCCATCCCTCTCTGTCTCTCTCTCTAATCTAGCCATTTCAAAAACCCTTATATATTTATCCCTTTATGTATCTTTCCTCATATAACTATATCTGTATTCTAACCAATCCTATTATTATCATCTAATAATAATAATAATAATAATAATAATAATAATAATAATAATGACTTCATTTAAAGAGGGTAACACAATTAGCTAAGAACTAATCTACCTTGAGGCCCTCATACAAAGGAATTTATTTATTTAGCTGCATCTCCGAAGCCGCTGGATATATTGGGCTTGGAAGAAGGAAATAGAGTGGGCATTTCTAATCTTAACTGGAATACTATTCCAGAGCAAAGTTCCAGAGTATTGGAAACTTTTCCTTAATAATTCCTTATTTGGTTTGGGAATTTTATACTGTTTGGTAGACATGGATCGCAGGTGGGGAGTATTACCAGGTAGCCTATACTAGAACAGTGATTGTAAATATTCAGGAGCACTATTATTGGATATCATGTACATTAATTTGGCTTTTCTCAAATGGATTTGGTCCTTAACAGGTAATATTTTCAACGTACCAGCTAAATTTTCCTTGCTTTCTTTCTGGATTGTTATTAGCCCAAGTGCTCTTTTTTGAAAATGTGCCAGCTTTGCTATCTTTTTATCATTTGAATTACCCCATACTGTATTACAGTAGTCAAAATAGGGTTGTATGTAACTGTTATAAAATAGTTTTCTGTGCCTTTCAGGGAGAAGATGTCTTATCCTACTGAGAAGCCATAACCTGAATTCACCTTTTTACTGATATGTTTGCTATGTTCAGTCCATGATAGGTTATTATCTACCAAAACACCAAGTAGTCTATCATGACAGACCATTTGCTAATTTTTATCCTTCCTTGTCATAGTTCATCACTATCAAGATTTGTCCTTTTTTGTGGTGTTGAGATAAGTAATATTTTAGTTTTACCAGTATTTACCACCATGCCATTGCATGTGCACCAGTTGTCCAGTTTGTTTAGGACATTCTGTAAAGAAATTTCAAGTTCATGCTTTGTGTTCTGGATGTCTGACAATGTTGTGTCATCTGCATTGAGATCTGTAGATGATATAGAGTCTCTTAGTAAAAGTGTTAGGTCATTAACAAATAAAATAAATAGCAGTGGACCTAGAACTGAGCCTTGTGGTACTCCATATCTAACTGTTCCAGGTTCAGACAGAACATTATTTATATAAACATGTTGTGTTCTCTCACTTAAGTATGAAGTAAACCATCTAACTGTGCTTTCATCACATTGGTAGATTTTCAGTTTCTTCAAAAGGATTTCATGATCCACCATGTCAAAAGCTTTCCTGCAATCTACAAATACAGATCCTATTATTCTACCTTGGTCAAGTGCTTCAAGCCATTTATCAGTTAAGGGAGATCAAGGCAGTCTCACATGAATGTTTCTGTCTAAAGCCTGATTGATTTGGGTGTAACAACAAGTGTTTGGTTAAATATGACATGAATGAGTCATGGACATGTTTTTCAATCAATTTTGACAAGTTTGGTAGTACATGTATTGAGATTGGCTGGTAGTTATCACCATCATCCTTAGAACCAGATTTGTGAATAGGAGTTACTTTTGCAGCTTTCCATATTTTGGGGACAGATAAGGTTGCAATACTTAAATTGATTATGAATGTTATGCTGTCTAAAATAGCAGAGGCAGAAGATTTAAGGAGTCATGGACCAATCTGATCAAGTCCTGCAGCTTTCTTGGTATCAAGTTCACTTAGACATTTTTTAACAAAGTTTTTTGATACTGGTGGGATAGAGAAATAAACCTCCTTAGAGATTTTGCTGCTGCAGAACTTTTTCAGTTCATTAAAGTTGTTTTCTATCACTGGTTCTTTTAACTTTGTGGTAATGTTGGTGAAAAAAATCATTGAAAACATTTGCAATGTCAGTGTCATCAGTGACTATGGTGTCATTTACCAGAAGTGAGTGAATTTTATTTGTCTGATCTTTTTGTGTGTTCCTCCAGTGACTTCACTGAAGACTTTCCAAATGGAGTTTGTGTTGTTCTTTTTGTTTTCAAGCAATGATTGATAACAAGTTTTTTTTAGCAGTTTTAATCATACTTGTTATTTGATTTCTCCATACTTTATATTGTGTATGGCTTCCCACAGCCCTGAATTGGTCTCATGTTTTCATAGCATCTAGGATTTCAGTAGTAAGCCAATTAGGTTGGATTTCATTCTTTACTCGATGTACTTTCAGTGGTGCATGCTTCGAGACTACATCCATGAATAAGTCAGTCCACACCCTCAGAGCTTCATCCATGTCCAAATTTGAATCCTATTCCATGGAACTTTATATAGGTCATTGAGAAATTGTTCTTTGTTAAAAATTTTGAATGATAGTTTTGTGTGTATTTTTCTTATTTCTCTTGCATTTAACCTTTCTTGTCAAAAAAGTAGGATAGTGGTCACTAAGACCAACATTCGTTACATTAACACAAACCACATTGTCTGGTAGGTTGGTATAAATATGATCAATACGAGTGCTTGATTTTTCTGTTACCCTTGTGGGCTCATTTACCTGCTGGACTAGGCCTAATGATTCAATAAATTCCATCCAGTTGTTCCTTATTTGAGTATTGAGAAGGTCCTTATTTACATCACCAAATATATATGTTTCTTCCTCCTGTGCAAGAACATTTTCGATTTGTTTCAAAAGGTTATCATTCCAAATTGCTTTAGAGGAAGGTGGCCTATATATGAAACAAACAAGGAATGACTTTGCATTATTTTGAGAAATTTCCACCCAGATACTCTCAAGTCAAGTCGCCTTTCTGCATTTACATCTTCCTAATGTATAGAAGACCTCCCCCTGCTGTCTCTCCATCCCAGCGTAATGCTTTATTGTAGCCTTGACAGTGAAATAGATAAATCATTGTGTTTAGCATTTAATTTGGTTTCGTTGAGTCCTAAAACATGTATATTATTTTCCTTGCAAGACAACATTATCTTAATCTGGTCTATTTTTCCCACAATACCTTGTACATTTAAGTGACCTATGTTAAAACCTTTTGTATTTAGTTTCATATCAATTATATCTATGTCATCATGCAATGGGATACTCACTGAGATTGTCTCCATATGACTTTTATCATTCTGACATCCTATTTCCATATTTAAATGTTCATATATATTAGCGTCTTCAAAGTCACATACAGACTCTGAAAATCCGTTAACTTTTGCATTTACAACACTGTCCACTAAATAGTTAGAGACAAGAGTCTCACTAGGTACATTTAGATTTGTTATAAATGAAGCATTGGCATTCTCCTCTTTGCCAGCTTCCTAGTATGTATAATACATTGATTGACAAAGTCTTTCTTTGTGTCCAAATTTATGGCATCTGAAGCACTCAATCTGTTTGCCATGATGGCATACCTGTGTCATATGCCCAGTTTTTCACAGTAGAGACAGTACTCTTCATTATGGTGCCTGAAAAAGGGGGCATACATGTTAAGATTTCTCGGTAGCTGAGAGGTTCCTTTTCTGCATAAATGAATTTTGTCTCTGTGGTAGAGGCTTAGTTTGACATCCTGGTTCTGAAGAAAGAAAGATGTGTATTGTGGAATGTACTGTAGGTTGAAGCCTTCACATAGGCCAATTATCAGATCATTGATTTCCTTCACCCTGGTGTCCACATGAGGAGGTAGTCCTGATATCATTATTTTACATGTATCTGGACTGCAATACCTAGCAGCAAATTTCAAAATCTGTTCTGATTTGATTTAGTGACCTTCCATCACGGGCATCATTTCCACCTACTAAAATAATAATTTGGTTGTATTTGGTTAGGTCAGTATTCATTATTCTGTCTGTAATGTTGTCGATTTTTGCACCTCTTAGAGTCTGTACATCTGTTTTAAAAAGTCTCCTTGATATTATACTTTTCAATATTGAGGAGCCAATTATTACAGTCCTATCTTTTCTGGCTTGTGATTTCATGTGTTGGACTCTGGTTTGTATTTCAGACACATCTCTTGGAGGAAGGGGTGCTGAAATTGGTGTCTCAGTTGTGTGAGCTAATCAAGCTGATGCTGACACATTTGTCTGAGCACTGGAAAGTGCAATTGTTGGTGCAGGCAACAGACTTGTCTGAGCTGAGAGCCATGGGTGTACACTTTTTGCTACTGCAGGCATGACACATGACTGAGATGGGGGTACTGTTGTTTGCAATGCAGGATTACTCTGGGTATCAGTTGTTATTTGCATGGTCATTTTACATTTTCTCTTGGCTGGTATTGGGATTGTCTGTGTCTGGGCATCTGACATTGTTGCTATTTAGGAGTCTGTCTGAACTGCTATTTCACATGAGGTTACTTGCTCATTAATCCTTCCCTGTGTGAGTCTGTCTGAATTGCTATTTCACATGAGGTTACTTGCTCATTAATCCTTCCCTGTGTGAGTCTGTCTGAATTGCTATTTCACATGAGGTTACTTGCTCATTAATCCTTCCCTGTGTGAGTCTGTCTGAATTGCTATTTCACATGAGGTTACTTGCTCATTAATCCTTCCCTGTGCTGACTTAAGAGCATGTAACTGTAGTCTTAATTCTTCAATTTGGGACTCCAAGTTCCTAATTGTTTATTGATGTACACACATGGAGAAATCATTATGGTTTAAGCCATCACTGCAGTGGTCATGATTTATGGAGCATGTAATTAACTGCCTGACGCTCTGGAGGGGTGTTAACTTTATTGCCTGAGTCATCTAGGCCAAAGACTTTAGGAACTGTTTCATGTTCGGTACATCTAGCTACTGGTGTAGATATCAGCATATAACTGCCTTTAGCATTGGTATTTTCATCCTGTCTACATTTACAGATAATATGATCTAACCAAGTGAAACAGTTCAGCCCCTGTATGTGTAGGACACATGTTGTTTTATACAATGTAGCTGTCACTGTGACAATGTTTTTCTCTTGTGTTCTGTAGATAGTACCATTCTGAACACTTGAACTGCATGAAGTCATGCAAGGTTCTGAATCCAATATCTGTTTTACAAACTCAGACTTTTGTGGATCTATATGCACAGTGATACTGTATTTATTATGTTTGACCCTCAGGAATTCTGGATAAATGTCAGCCATATTGGATAACTCCAAATCATCATCTGTACCATTGTTCTCATTTTCACTCTGAACATGACTTTCCTGCATGGGATTATCTGTGTGGCTCTGATCTTCAGGTATATCAGACATTCTAAAGCCAGCGAATGATGCAGAAAAGGTTGAGCTGAGTGTGCTGAGTAAGGAACCTACAAGGCTGGTATTTAAATATGTTTCCATGATTCTAATTTTCAGCTTGTTCATAACAGTGCTAGAAAGTAGATGAAATCCTTATATATGACTAGCACATATCCATAAACATTTGAAAAAGAAACTTGTATAATGTGTTTGAGTTGGTATTATATCAATCTACATGTATTAGTTACATATATTTTATTTGATAGCTTTAATTACTGGTATGAAGTTTTTCGGGGGGATAAAACTAATTTTAATTATGCAATACTTACCTGTTGCTATTACTTACCTATCTATTTTCATGACGAAAATATACCGTCCGTATCATGTGAATACATCCTCCCAGAGTGGAGAAAAAGTCAATATGACCCTTTGACCTTTTGCACACCACTCTGCCGCATGCCATGTGCAGAAGGTAGATGTACCTAGATATCACCTTTTCACAGACAACAATTATGCATGATATCAGAGTAGGGTGGGAGGGGGGTATTCAGCAATAGCGATAGGTAAGTATTGCATAATTAAAATAAGTTTTACCCCAACAAAAAGCTACATTTTAATAGAAGCAATTACTTATCCTGTCACTATTGTTTAGCTGAATTTGTCAGTAAGGTGGGTAGGCTATGTCAAACTGATCAAAAACAGAGAAAGTAAATGTACTCACCACAGTCGGAGAGGTCCACTTCTACATGATATTCGTGTCTCCCTGAGTAACATGCTGTGCTGTAACAATGGGACCCAGAGAAAAAATGCCTGCGCTCTGTTGTGCTAATGAGTGGAGGTAGAAGGAGAAAAAGATAGTATGGAAGTGCCAAAAAACCTGCTTTCATAATATCCTCCAGAGAGGAATGATTAAAGTAGGCCCATGGGGTAGCAACAGCTCGAACCTCATGGGCCTTAATTTTCATAAAGGTGAGGTCTCGATCAGGGAGAGACTCGTACGCTTGTTTGATCGTCTTGACAATCCACCAGGAGATAGTGGCAGCTGAAATGTCTATGGAACCCTAAATAGGGAGAAAGAGACATTTCCTACCTTTTCTTTTTGTCTTGGAGACCTTAAAATAGAAGCGAAGAGCACGCACGGGGCATAAAAGTCTATTTTGATCATCCCCTGCGCAAATTTTACTGAGACTGGGAATCTCTATGGATAAGGGGGCTAATGAAGGTAACTGATTTTTTGCAAGAAAACCAGGTTGGCAGAGAATGGAAATGGAGTCATAGTTCCCATGAAACCTAAGACAGCCAGAGTCAATGGACAAGGGATGTTGTTGTTGTTGTTATTGTTGCTGTTGTGGGGCTTAACACCATTTTTCAGCACACAACAGGCTATACATGGCGGCCAGTATTAATGGTGGAGGAAGAAACTGGGAAATCCCCGGAAAGAACCACCGACCCACGAGAAGCTACTGGCAAGCTTTCTCACATATCCACATTTGCCAAATTCTAGACTCGAAGCCCGCAGACAGAAGTGAGATGGCAGTGATCCGTAACGGAGAGCGCTTTAGACCACTAGGCCACTCGGGGCCCAACAAGGTATGAATTTCAATTCTTCGTCTCATTGAGGCAAGGATGAGAAGGAACAGTTTTGAGTGTGAGATCCAAAAAGGAAGCTTCACTCAATGGTTCATAAGGTATTTTGGTTAATGACCAAAGAACACAGGAAAGATTCCCTCTAGGCACAAGGGACAGAGAGACCGGTCTCTGTAGCTCAAAGAACTTAGTAAGATCGGCAAGATGCGGATCTGAACCAATGTCTGTGCCCTGTGAGAATTTAAGTGTGTTGGAGATGGCAGCTCGATAGCCTTGAATAGTGGATACTTAACATCTTTTGGTCTCAAAAAGGAACAAAAGGAAATCAACAATGGAAGATTCAGAAGGGTGGATAGGATCAATGTGTTTCCTACTGCACCAATCACAGAAGATTCTCCACTTGGCATCATAAACTTTGGATATAGAAGCTCTCCTGGCTTGAATGATGCAACTGGTGACTCTGTCCAAAAACTTGTTCTGGCAGAGAGATCATTTGAGATGAGCCAGGCGTGAAGGTGGAGAATGTCTGGGCTGTTGTGGAGAAGTGATCCCTGGTGATATGACGGGGCTCCCCAGCCTGAATCTGATCCATCTGTGAACAGATAGGAATGGGGATTGGGTGCATGCATGGGAACCCCCATCAGGAATCTGTCTTAATTCATCCATCAAAGCAAATGGTGGTGAAAAACTGGTCCTAGAGGATTGGGGCTGATAGAGAATCTCTGTGTGGTTTCCATCTTGCCAGAAGTAGGAAGTGTAGAGGACGCATGTGAAAACGTCCTAAAGGAATGAATTCTGCACAGGCATTCAAGGTTCCGAGTAGGGACAAATAAAGGCGAGTGGATAAAAAGGTTTTCAGTCGCAGCATCTCTAGGAGAGCCAGGATTCGATCTACCTGATCCAGGGGAACCCGGACCAAGTTTTGGTTCATGAGGAGGTTCATCCCCACATAAACAAAGTCCTGAGATGGAACGAGTTCCGACTTCTCAAGGTTGGGTAGGAGACCCAATTGAATTATGGTGGACCAAGAGCGGAACAGATCCTGATGAAGGGACTAAACATGGACATGATGAATCAGACAGTTGTCAAAATACTGGAAAAATGATGTTTCCTGTATTCCCTACTACTCCCATAACCCGGGTGAAGACTCTGGGTGTGGAAAAGATTCTGAACAGCAGAATGCAAAATTGAAAAACTTCCTGATCTAGGCTAAAATGAAGACATTTGTGGTGTGGAGAATAAATGGGGACGTGTAAATAGGCATCCTGAAGGTCAATGGAGACTGCCTAATCGGACGGACGAAGAGTGTTCCAGATTGAGGAGGTTGTCTCCATCTTGAAGGTTTCCTCTGACAGAAACTGGTTGAGCGGGGAGAAATCGATAATGATTCAAAAAATTTCCCACTTTTCTTGGTGACCAGAAAGATTCGGGAGTAGAAGGTGGGAGACTGATTGTTTAAAAACCTCTCGACTGCCCCTTTCTGCAAAAGGGTGTGTACCTCTTCACTTAATTCCACCAGATTGGACTGGGGAAAGAAAATGGAGTCAATAACCCTTGTTTACAATGGAGAAGACCCAACCATTGTCCGTGAAGCTTGACCAAGCCTCTGAGAAAAGGCCCCAGCGAGCACCTACTGGAACGTTTGGAAAAGGAATGCATGGCAGGAGAGGGGTTAATTTGCTAGGGCAGCTCCCCCTCCCCCTTCCTGCCCAAGTAGGAAAGGAAAGTGGGTTAAAAAACTTCCTCTTGGATCTGCAGTGATCTGATGAGGGAGGAGGTGGTCTAGCAAGATTTTGTGGATTGGACTGGGCTTGGGCCTGCTTGAAAAATTTGGCAGACAGTCTCTGAGGACGATTTGCCTGACCTCATTTCCTGGTTGATTGTGATGGACCAGGAGTGGAGGTAAAAGACTGATGTTGTTGATCAAGTAAGTCTTGAGAAGCCATGGTAGGAATGAGGCCCCCAAAGAGGGTCTTGGCTTCTAGAGGAGCAGCCCTTAGAAGGTCTTTACTGTGGTTAAGCAAGACCTTCAACGAGTCCAACGCAGCATCACAACTGATGTGCAGAAATTCCGCCGATAATGCCATGGCAACAGATAGTGCATGCCGGGATGTTGTAGCCACAGCCTCCAGCACACATAATGCGGCTGGATTCAGAGAGGACTCTCTCAGCATATCAAAGGAAGTAGCTGAGAAAAGGTCACCATGTGAGGCTATAGTTACAAGTAATCAGGTTTTCTGTTCTATGGCATCAATTGTTTTGATGGGAAGGCGTGCCTAGGACCCCAAAGAAATACTGACTTTGGCTGCATCAGCATCCAAAGGAGGAGGTTTAATAGGCCACTTTAGAGAATGTACTCGATAGCTTGAAGATGAAATAAGGGGTCTCAACACAGAGGGAGGAACAGACCACCCTCTACGTTATCGAGAAATATATTGGCCTTGAGAAAACCTCCTCTTCTTCCTCATCCACTTGAGATGAGGGAGTGGGCCTGAGAGAAGGTGTCACTGCCACAGCTTCTGTCTCAAACTCGTTGGTGTCAATGAGGATGGAGAGAGCATCATCATCCTCATGGCCAAGGACACTCTGAGTTGGAGAGTGGATGGGCATCACTATGTCCCTTGATGGAGGGGGCATAGGAGTACTGTGTCACAGTCCCTGGTTGATCAGGAGGTGCCAGGAGAGACAAGAACGTCTATCTACCCTCGATAATGTAACACCTGTAGCCTTCCAAAAAGAAACCACTTGGTGAGGTGATGGTGGGACACGAACCGCAGCATCACTTCGATTGGTATGGCAAGGTCCAGTAGTCCATGGGGGCATAACATACCAAGGTCCCTGTGGTGGAAGGCCCCGCATCCCATAAGGGTTCACAGGTATAATATGGTGGGGTGGGACACCGAAATGGTCCCCATCCCTAGCCTCCATCCTGTAAATGGATTGTAAATCCTGCACAGGGTGGGCTGGTGGAGGGGGGAAAGAAAGAAGCTCGGTCTTGGCTCTTTCCCCGTACTATGAGGTTGATAAGTGATAGATGGAGACATCTTCTTCACTCTGTGCATCATAGATGCAATGGGTTGTCTCCCTAACGGAAGGGGCAACACGCTGCCAGAGACACAATATGTATTGTGGTGATCAACTTCCCTGATGGGAGGGAGCAACCCGCTAACATGGTGCTCAACCTCCCTAAAGGGAGGGTGCAACCAGCTATCGCAGTGCTCTACCTCCTCAATGGGAGGGTGCAACCCGCCATTGCAGTGCTCTTCCTCCCTAACAGGAGGGTGCAACCCGCAGTTGCAGTGCTCTACCTCCCCAACAGGAAGGAGCAACCCACTACCTGAAGCGTGAATACTGTTAGGGACTTGAGAACTTTCCGTCATCTCCCTACCCATGGAAGTTGAACGGCTTCTTGAACGTCAATACCCTGCTTCTGGAAGACCACAAATTAAAAATGTGTAAGACCACAAATTACAAAATGTGTAAGACCACAAATTACAAAATGTGCAACGTTTTTTCGAGTGCACCTAGAGCACTTGATACAGTCTGTGTGTGTATCCCACGAGGTCTTCTTGTGGCCACACTGCCCCACAGACTGTTTTGCTGCAATTTTTTTTTTAACAGTTGTGTGGTGCCTTGTTGTTGCGAAACTTGACTTACCACAAATAACCAAAAAATGGAAATTATCACTTAAGTATTTCCTTATTTATTGAAAGAAACAAGATATTCCAGTTCTGATTATCTGTTTATTGAGGTAACATGCAAATACATGAATGTCAACACAAGCATTGTACGAAATTGTAACTTATTTTATCAAATTGAACATTAAAAAAATGGAGGAAACAATGTCCTCAACATTTGAGCAGGGCCTGTTACTGTTCCTAGAATATTTGGACTTACCCATACCATTCAGATAATATTTAAAGTAAAGGTGTCTACCACCACAGGTAGAACACGCAGCTTCTGAATTCCCACAAAGAATGAAGTTCTCAGGGGGTAAAAATAAAAAGCTACAATATGGTTTTTAGAAACAAATGGACAGTAGCAACACTGAGAATTATAAACACTGTAGAGAAGGAGAGACTGCTAACTGCTGTATATTAATTGTCCACAGGTATTAATTTCTCGGTCACAATGGCTTCAGACATCTATACAGCATGGCATCCATGAAAAGAATGACATATAGGTACATCTACCTTCTGCACATGGCCTGCAGCAGAGTGGTGTGCAAAAGGTCAAAGGGTCATACTGACTTTTCTCTACTCTGGGAGGATGTATTCACATCATACGGACGGTATATTTTCAGCATGAAAATAGATAGCTAAGCAATAGCAACTGGATAAGAATTTCTGCTGTTAAAATATGATTTTTAAGGCACAAACAAAAACAAAAATGAAAATATTTACAAAATAGGTATGACCAGATTTCCTAAAAACTTCTCATACTTTCAACCACTTTACTTTTTTTTCACTTTAGGTGTGATACTATGGTGTCATATTTTTGGGGCAAGCTCACTTTTATAAAAAATTTTAAGCTCTGCATACCTTCCATAAATGGAAATTACATATTTGGTAATCTGTTGCTTGACACTTGTTTTCTTTTGTTGTGATTTAAATATTTAACATTCCATTATCTGTATTGGACCAATATTTTCTTGGAAGAGCAACTATTATTTTAGCAAGTGGTTGAAATTGGCCTGAGATAATCACCCAACTGACACCTGAGTAACAGCCAAGCACAGAGCAGACATCTGGATCAGTAGGATGCTTTTTTCACCATGTTGAATGTTAGTTTTGTATCTTCACTGATATTCAGCTGCACATGTTAAGATTGTTGATTCGCCAAAAGAACTGGAACATTTCTAGGTCATGACCTTATGTAAAGTTAGACAAATCAGCTCTTGTATCAACATTTGCTTTACAAAAAGATTACAATGGCATGCATTGTGTGAAAGAAGGTAAGAATCAGTTGAAATATTTTAAATACTTCAAATTTAAGTTGGCAAAATTTGTCTTGTCATATGTAATTATTTACTTACAGAAATATCTGCGTATTAGCTTACATTCTTCCCATGATGTAACAAATGAATCAATAATGCTTTAGTCTCATAAATAACAATGACCTAAATCAAGTTTTTTTTGTCCAACCAGACCAAAAATAAATCACAAATTTTTTATATTCTGTCTCTTAGCTTCTCAAAGATCTGACTGTACAGATTCTTCCTGTCAAATTTGATCCAATTCTGTTTAGCAATTACTGAAATGTCATTTAAAGCCGTTCTATTTTTAATAATTATGTCCGTATCTGAAGGTGGTTCAGCATCATCTCTCAATGACAGGATTCTTTCCATCAAATTTAGTTAAATTACGTTCAATGGTTTTGGAGTTGTCTTACATTTGTTTCTATATTTAGCAATTACACCCATATCTGATGGTGGGTTGGCATCATTTGCATGGAGGTTTTCTGTCAAATTTATTCAAATTCTGTGGATCAGGTTTTGAGAAAAAAGCTATTTAGAGTCTAGAATGAATATTTTTACCTGCTACAGCCATTTATACTTAATGAATAAAAATAGATACCTTTCTGTAGCAAACTAGATCAAAACTCCTTAGCTTTGGACCTTATCACAAGGCCTTCATCAGAGGAATGACATCTGGACTGGAGTCACATGATCAACTAAATGTTCATCAAGTGACATAATCCTTCTGTACAAAGGCGGAAGTTCCAATCCAGAATCATGGTTCAACACTGGCTCCCCATCCATAATTTCAATTTCAACAGCTTAATTTATTTTTCTCCTTAGGGTATTATTCTCTCTACCAAGTACTCTGGTGTTCCAAAGAGAGAGTATGCCCCGATTCTTTGCAACTGCTGTCAGGGATTCTCTGCTGGTGTATAAGTGTTCCTTAACTCTTGTTTCATGGCATTTAGCAGTCTCCCCAATGTAGTCTATTTCACAAATATCACAAAGGAGTTTACAGATGGCCAAGCACTTATTCAAAGGAGTGTATTAAGACTGAATGGATGGTGCTATAGGTTTTGTGGATCACTTATGATGGAGCTAATGTGATCCACAAACCCTTTAACAGAGAGGTATCTATTCTTGTCCAAGCTGTTTAAAGGTTTTCTGTTTTTAGTACTGAATGCCATATTGGTTAACAGATAAGCATACAATGAACAAATCTGGAAGGCACTGATGCTGGAATGATACCTGTAAAATCATGTGCAAATTGGTCATTCTGTTTTTATGAGGAAGTTTCATATAACAATTATAAACAGACCATGCACAACGAATGAACAACCATACTATAAGCTCACTTGGCATTATGGGTAGGTGAGCTTTAAATGCTCCTTGTTTTGACATTTACACAAATATCAAGAATATTCACAAAACTTTCCTTCATATTTTGTACAAAATTTCTAACCAATTAATATCTACTTGTTTAAATGCATTGTTCCCATGTCCCTGGCTACAGTAGACTGTGCAACTGTAAAGCTCCATTTATCTTTGTACAACCAGATGAAAACTAGAGCTGCTTGCATGGTAAATCCCCATGGTTTTATTACATGTTCCCACCTCTGACTCTGGCCTCACCCAATTCTCTACAAAGAGTGTGATGATGTAGGTTGTAACCCGAAATTCCCAACATATGTGTTCTACTGCTTTGACTGCAGGTACATGATCCAACAATAATTTAAAATGTCACTGCAATTTCAATTTTTGCATATTTTACTTCTATTCCCTCCAAAGGGCATGAAGGGTGGGTCAAAAAA
The DNA here is from genome assembly GCA_016617855.1 of Megalonaias nervosa. Taxonomy (NCBI): domain Eukaryota; kingdom Metazoa; phylum Mollusca; class Bivalvia; order Unionida; family Unionidae; genus Megalonaias; species Megalonaias nervosa. The sequence goes on along the minus strand of JAECUM010000386.1, from coordinate 143,628 downwards.
GTATATATCTCTCTCACAGATGGTTAACACATGGCAACCTGTGTACAGATTTTCCTCCTGGTGATATCAGACGAGACAAGAGTTATGGATAGATAAAGAGACAATTGTAAGGATGGCAGGTATCAAAATATCCCACTACTAAAGTATAGGGATAAAGAAATTAAAGTGATTTATGTTAACTGAGGGTAAGTCACTGCCTAGATATACGAGTTTGACAGAAATTATCTAAGACAAAAACTCTCAAGCAAATTACTGATTTCATCTCACTGAGGGTTACAGCTTCAATGATGTACCTAGTGGGCATTTCAACTACAAATCGTTTCAAAGAGGTGAGACCATCTATGGCCTAAAGTCCATTAAGCCATGCCCCCAGCATCAGGCTTTATACTATTTTCATTCAAGAATTGGAGAATGCAGATGAAAATTTACACTGATAATCTTGTTTTCATTAGAAAATCTTGCAATTTTGTTGTTTTTTTTTCTTCAGGAAATACAATTCACCAAAAATAACAAATTCTGAACACAAATCTATCAAAGGTGAATTCAGAATTGTGCATGTGCACTGACCTGGGAGAGGTGATGGGACTCGTTGTAGCCGACTTAGATTTGTGGTCAAATGTTTCAGTTGACAGCAAGCTGCTGGTCCCATGGTATGCCCTGAAATGGCACAGAAATGCTGGATATTTCCAAGTATTCTACTACAATTAGAATACAAAGGTGACAATATATTGCATTGTAAACTTTTCTCTCAATGGTTCTATTTACTAACTTCAAAGACCAATTGGCAATGTGTAGCTTCTTTTGATGTTTAAAACCAGCCTTTTGAAACAACATTCTACGATAAATTTGCCTGAAAAAAAAAACATGCAATGGTAACTTGGAATCAGGTTAAATCTCTCCCTATATTTTTCTGAATAGAACTGTCATTTTCACCCCCTTCTAATTCAAAGATTTTCTGATTCATGATGCACCGACATATTATTACAAAATCTAACATGTAAACATGAATCCCTCGCCAACAGGAGCCCATTTGGGGTAGCTGACAATACACAGACAGGTATATAAGAAAATATTAGAGACATTCATACCTGAAAATTAGGTCACAGTGACCTATGTTTGGTAAAGATGAGTTACTCTCCTTGAGATGCATCCACAGCACAATTTTCAGGAGTCTATGTAAAACTGGGCCAAAATATCAAAAGGTATAACAGATAATACAAAAGTCAATCAAGCATAAAATATTGATCACAATTACTCAGTGCATCTACATGACAATTTTCATAAGTGTAAGCAAGATTGGTTCAAAGATACTGAGGATGTAATGAACAAATGACTAAAATAAAAAAGTCGTTCAACCATAAATATATCTTCACACGGACGTAGTTTTGGAAGAGTTGAGTTACTCTTATCCATGTGCCAAATTACAAAGTCACTCAAGCAGGAAAACTTGGTCAAATCAAATACAGTTTTGGCAATGCTGAGTTACATTTATTAATATATATCCACATATCAATTTTCATTAGCATACTTGAAACAGGTTCCAAGATACTGATGATGTAATGTAAGGATAGCTGAAAAAATTAAAATGTCATTCAAGAATGAGAATTCACAATAACCCTAATTTTGTAATGGTTATGTTACTTTTTTTGTGATGCATGTATTGTACATTGTAAAGTATTTAAAGGCACATCAGCACAACCCTGACTACATAGTGACAAGTCCATCTAAATCAAGGCACACAAAACAAAGATGATTGTTGTTGTTGTTGTCGTAGGGCTTAACACCATTTTTTCTGCACATGATAGGCTATACATTGCGGCCAGTATTATTGGTGGAGGAAGAACCCAGGAAAACCCCGGAAAGAACCACCAACCCACGAGAAGCTACTGGCAAGCTTTCTCACATATCTACATTGGCCGAATCCGAGACTCGAACCCACGCAGACAGAGGTGAGAGGCAGTGATCCGTAATGGACAGCGCTTTAGACCACTCAGCCACTCAGGGCCCCCAAAGATGATTGCACAATTGGGTAAAATCCTTAAATTACAAAGTAATATATTTAATGTAACCCTGAATCTTTTAAAAAGTCCAAGACTTCAGCATAAATGTCATTACAGGAAACATCCAAAGGCAAAAAAGATGCCTGCATTAGTCCCATCACAGAAACATCATGGACAGCAAAGGCCTATTCTGCATCCATGAGCCCAAAATGGATTTCTAAGGTGCAAACATATACCCATTTTCATGTGTTGGTGAAATTGGATCCAAGATATTAACAAACAGAATGTGCTTGAATATTTGGATACAATGACCAAGTTTCTGTATGGTTTCTTTACTTTCATCAAGATGCATACACTTAACACTTTCAAGTGAAACTGAAAATACAAAACATGCAAAATAAGTAAGCGACCTAGTGTTAGTATGGATGAGTTACCCATCCTAAGATGCATCCACATACAATTTCTCCTTCTTCCTTCCTTCCTTCAATTTTTTGAGGCATAAATTGTGTATGTTTATACATAACTGTATGAAATCATATTAAGTATGTGCTGCTACCAATGTAAATTCTGACATGCTTGTAGGAGATGAACTTACACTACAATGAGTGAACTTGTAGCCTGACAAAATTTATGGCAATAAAACATGTTTAAAAACAAGCAAGAATAGCTTTTAACTGAGAACACTACAATGTAATACCAATAAGAACAAACATAGCTGAGCTATCAATTTTCTCTATTTAACCCTTAAAAGTGCTGCACAGTTTTTACTCAAAAATCCCTAAGTGATGAATTGTTTGAGAACAAGAAAATGAAAAGCAGAATCAACTGTATTATTGTTGTGTCCATAAATTCATCTGGGCTAAACCACTCATCAAAAATAACATTCTTGGAAAAAGAGACTTGAATTAAAAGAAACATTTCCAATAAGGATATATTCTTGGATTATATTACTGTGATCCAACAAAAGACTGCTGGCACATCACCACCACATCGGACACCACAGGCACATCAACGCTTCCAGCATTGGATTTAATTTGGAATTACATTAAAGTTATTCAGACTTGTGTCTGAAATTCTAGGATTATTTGGGAATACAAGGTTAAAACTATGACAAAATGCTTGTTACTTTCACCCAATACACCAATCAATTAAGTTTAAAAACCATTCATGTCTAGCCAAAATACAAGGATGCATCAACGGTTCCTTACCTGAATAAACTACTTAAGTCACAACAAGCAGTATGAGACCTCTACCAACAGTGTAACTTATGTCGCAATTAGCACTTTAAGGTTTAAATAAATCATGTGCACTCCATATAACAAAGAAGGCCCAATGTGATCTAAAACCGACAAAATTAAATTTGATGTCATGGGTCCAATGACATAAAAAATGCAAATAATAGAATAAACATGTCAATATTAAGTGGCTGTTCATACAGTACTTAATAATACTTCAAAAGATGTAATCAGATCAGTTATTCCATAACATAACTGTAAACCATCACGGCACAAGTAATATACATGTATGTGCAAATTTCATCCAAAATCAGACTGATACTAAGATTTATTTCCCTTTTATAGATTTTCCAGTGACATAAGTTTGAGGATATTTAACATATCCAATCAAATTTCTTATTTTAAGTCACAATCATATTTAGTAAGCAAGAATTTATGGAATACCCACTAGAAGTAGAATTAACAGGGGTTGCATTGGGAAGTGAAAAATAAACTGTGACAGAATAAACACAACTTTTAAACAGGAGAAAATAAATCCTACAATTCTAGCCTAACAAAACTAATTTTATAAGTCTTACTCTGTGATTAGTCTTAATACGAATGCATACAATGGCTTATGAAGATACATCAATCTGTGCATAAAATATTATCTGAAAAAGAAAGTGTGATGAGATCAGTTTTCAAAACTAGTAGACAATTCTAAAATTAATACTCTGACAAATCACATTCTTGTATGTGAGAAACTCTTGTTCTGATACAAATGCATACCCAATTTCAAGAAGATATCTTAAACAGTTCAGAACACATTAACTGTTGAGAGTATCATGGAAAAATGAATGTACACATTTTTTTAAAACAGAAATCTTACAAAATGCTTATCTGACAGAGTCCATTCTTTTATAAAAACATGTCTAGTCATAATACAAATGCATACCAGGTTTCAGGAAGATATGTGAAACAAAGGATATGAAGTGAAAATACAATTGTCAAAATGGGAAGATAACTCTAAAAGTACCAATCTGACATTGTATGAGACATATCTTATCATGATACCAAGTTTCATAAGAATATCCCAAACAGTGGAGATATTAACCTGACAAGAGTGTGATGGACAGACAAACAAAATATTTAATAAAAATGAAGATACCGCTTACAATTTTCGACCAAATAGATTCCACTTTTTACAGGACACAATTTCTTATCATGACACAAAAGCACAACATGAACCATGAAGATATCTCAGATGGCTCAGGAAATATCAAGTACATAAAATTGCAAAAGACAGATAAGCTGACTCAAGTATGCTTGTTTTTGGAGGGTATAAAACAAGTGCACTGTAGTCACTACCAATAGTTCTGGCTGCACACTTTTCTTAGGAGTGTATGAGGACTAACAAGGTCTGTGAACACTTATGAATACCTGAGTATGATTTATTTTCATGGGTATCAATTTTCATGGTTCTGCATAAAAAAAAAAAAAATAAATAAAAACATTTTTGTGAATAATTAAATTCAAAGTTTTGCTGTCAAAGTTTGCAAACCTATAGGTATTTAATTTCACTGATTAAGCTCAAGAAATGCCCAGAATAAAGAATTTTTTTAAAAAATATTCTGACAACCGCAGCCACTTCAGTAGTTAAAACAACACTATCACCTGTATGAGCACAAATCAAACGCATGTCAAGATGAATCACTTACACTCAGCATCAACTGAAGCCAATGCAGCCCACAACACTAAGCTAATTGGTTATTAAAGTATATATGAATGATCTCTTACTTACAACACTGTCCATAAATTTGCACCATCAGTATTAATTGATGACCATGGATTTAACACAGGGGCATAAGTGTGATAAAATTCAACTTGACCCCACTCAATTTGGATGTAATCATTCTACATGTGAACCAAACACATGACCAGCTGTCCCTTGCTCAATGCAGCTAGCAAGCAGTGTCAATATTTCACGTATTCAGAGTCAATCAAAGTGTGAAAATGCTAACTAAATTGAAAAACAATGGAATCAATCCTTCATTTGAACCTGCCTTAAACCACTAGAGTTTATAAAAAATAAGTACTACAAAGAAGAATTAAAATCACAAGTAAAGGTAATGGAGACCATTGGTTGATTTTTGTTGATTTGGTGTTTATGGCACATCAACAAGTAGGTTATTTAGTGCCAAGGCAATTGTAGTAAAGTAACTTGCCCAAAGACACCACAGTAGCGGACTCATGCTGGTCTGATGGTAGGATTCAAACCCACACCATTTCAGTTGTTAGTTAAGCATGCTAACCACTGAACCAGCATGCTTCCAGTGACCATCAAGGAAACGGTGAAGATCACTGTATTAGTGACCTTAAGACCTCATCAATCAAGCTGATTCATGCTGAATGGATGATTGTGGCTCATGCGAAAATGTGTGAAAGACCAGAACTAATTATCCATGGCTTTGAGAAATCTGGACTTGTTTAATTCAATCATTTCAGGTTTATTTACCAGACAAACACTTGGCTGTACCAGCAGATTTGGCTGGCAAAATGTTGATTTAGTGATTTTCTCTGAAGTGTGAGCTTCAATACTCTTGTTGCAATTAGTGATATACATAGTGCATCATTAGTAACTGTGCTTCAAAAAACAGTATTCTACAGATGTGTTACTCACTGGGATTACGCATGCATGGATAAAATGATACATGCTTCAATTAGATTTAAATTCTTCGACAGCAGATTCACTAGTTATAATTTATCATTCTTTCTTTAATTTTAGTAACATTTGAGTACCTTATGCATTTTCTCATTTCTTAATGTCTTGCCATGATTAGAAATTACAACTACCTGATATATGTATAATTATCAATGAAACAATATAAAATGCTTCATAATTCATTTTTTGGGGTCAATTGGTTAAAATAAAACTAACACGCAAAAGCTACTATATTAATTACACCACATGAAAGAAATGACATTGATTTATCAAACAGCTTTGTTGAATTCCAGGGATGAAACACGGTAAGAAAATGTAGGAAGGGAGGAGAGGGGGGCTTTTTTTTATCATCTGTGGCTAATTGTTCACTGGGCCTTTAAATCTGGTTTGGCAACAGTGAAATCCACAAAATTTGGTACCCCAAGAAAATTTGTAATAGAGGAGTCTTAATTTTCACCAATCACATGTGCTTCATCACATGGTTTTGATGATGTGCTAGCAAAAAGTTACACTCAACAAATGAAGTATACTTGTCGACAACTAATTACTGCATCTTTGATTACAATACTGATTAACACAGTATGAAACTGTTTAAAATAAGAAAGATGCTTACCTGAATGCGCTGTCCTTTCCTCCCATGGTGTAAGATGAAGTATCACTAACATTCCTCCTGTGGCCTTTGCTACAGTTCTTTGGAGAAGACGGAGGTGTCAAGGATATCAGAGGTTGAACATCACCCTGTCAATAAATTTTTTATGTTTAGAACTGATAACATGCGTGTCATCAATATGTAATATTATAACTACGAAGTCCTTACAATAAAGCTATATCTCTTTGAAACCAATTGCATGCGAGCTGCTCAATGTTCCAAGTGATATAAGTGCTAACTGCAGAAGATACATGTTTTGAAGATATCATTCCAAATGTCAGATATAATATTGAGAAATCACACTGTACAATATGGTATAAAAAAACATTTTTACTAGGCAACAAATTGGTTGCTATGATTAAGTGCTGATGCAACCCACTGGTTTAGAGGGTTATTATGTTAAGAGAATTACACCTCAACAAAATAGGAACAGTACCAATAACAAGATGTCTGAGGTTGAATCAGCACCATTTTCATTTAGGAATAACAACAGACAATAATGATGGTATGTCTCGGACAGGAAATGTTTTTCACGTCTCAAAACTTACATGCATGCTGAAAATATAACATTTTTGGTGACCCAACCCTTGTAAACAGAACTGTCAATGCAAAATTTGCAAGCTCACAATATATCACAGAAGTGATCAGTTTCTGTTCAATTACCACACCAATAAACTGTGATAAACGTATATGATTGTTTGGGGGAGGGATTGGGGGGGAGGTATTTAATCTGCATATTTTCTGATTTCTCCGACATGACAAAAATAAAGGTAATTAAAGACTTCATAATTTAATGGCCATTTTGAGATTACTGGGAGACCTGTACTACAGTGTACAGTACTTGCGCAGTACATATTGTGCTTAGTCTCACTTATATCCTTGTTTATTCTTAAATATTTCAGGTGCAGATTTTTCTTTATTCAGTGTTCTACATTCATAGCTTTTTAATTTACTTTCTTTTAGGTGTTCAAGATTTACTATTTTCCAGTGATATAAGTGATCCTACAAAGTGATGTAACCCATATGAAAAGCGCCTACGATTCCAAACCAAGAGATGTACTTCTTTCAACATAGTTAAAATCCTCAATGTATGACACCATGATGGTCACAATAAATGTGATTAGCTAAACACTATTTTCGTTCTTTTAAAACTGGTTCCACATTTTATTATTATGTATTTAAATTTCCATGCAGAAACTGTAATTACTGATGACTTTTGACAATTTTTATGCAATATTGCAGAAACTCACAATGGTAAATTAAACAAAACAAAACAGAAGTCACTGCTAAATATGGTTACAACTTTGTGCTAATTCTCAATGTTCGTCTTCATCTGATGAAATTATACTTATCTAAAATGGGTAGAAATTATAAGAAAACAGGAAAGTCAATTTTTTTTTTTTATTTTTCAAACAAACTGTATTAATTTATAACATTTCCATTTAAAAATTCATAATGATAACCCCTTAACAAACATGAAGTCTTTTTATTTAAATAATGTTACAATTGATAAAGTTGATGTTACTATCTGTTCAGAAGTAGCTGTAACATGATTTTCAAGATGGCCACCATGGTGGTCATACTGGATGTCAGAATGGCATTATTTTCATTTAGGTCCAACTAGATGTTATAGAAAGGCTTTTAACGAAAGCAACATGTCACTAAGGCCATCCTTTTCAAGTAATGATAGCAAGATTTTCAAGATGGCTGCCATGGTGCCTTGCTGGGGGGTCAATTGATTAGTTGATTTGTTTTTAACAGCACTTTCAACATACTGTTGTAAACAGTATATCACAGAAATGATAGGTAAGTAGCTTTCCCCAGGACACACCAAGCCAGCTATCCTGGAGTGTCAGATTGGCACCATTTTCATTTAGTATCAACCAGATATTATACAAAGTCTTTTAATAAAAACCTTATGTTGATACTACCATCCATTCAAGAGTAGTGATAAGATGGCCACCATGATGACTTATAGTCATTCAAGACCAACTAACCTTTAGGACGAATGTACATGTAAAGTTTCATCGCAATCCTCCTAGTAGTTTATTAAAAGCAGTAATAACAAACATGTGCCAATGGATGGAAAACACATTAAAAACCGGTCATGGTACAGGCTGTTCTGGCCTATGACAAGTAGATCCAAAAACTGCAAGTATAAGCACACATGCTAAACTGTGAAGGACATGAAAATAAATACAGCAATGCAACTGAATGTGATTAGTAAAAGTGATTACTTACATTTCTACTGGGTCTGGTTTTAGGTTTAGGAGGAGGGGCTGGTGGTTTTCTGTATTCTTTGTCCTGGAATGTTTCAGCATTTTGAATCACAGCATTGTTACTCTGATTAACATCGGTTATATCACTGTTACTGAATGCTATTAGGTCAATGGTTTGTTGCCCACCCCTCTCCAGCTGTGCAAACTCAGACAAGAAAGCATCCTGTCCAATATCACGAGCTCCATTACCAGAAAGAACCTGTCCCTGACTAGATATAGCATGAAAAGAATTTGAACTGTGGAGAGGGCCCAGTGCTGGAGTGGGCTGTTGAGGAAGCATCTGCTGCTGCTGATAATGTTGTAGTTGTTGTGGCTGCTGGATATGAAACTGCTGACTTTGTAAACTATACAAATGTTGTTGTTGCTGCTGCTGTTGTTGATATTGATGCATTTGTTGTTGATGCAATGCCTGTAAATACTGCTGTTGCTGTTGTTGCTGCAGCATCTGATGACGAGCATAATACTTCTGCTGGCCATATATTTGCTGGGACTGCTGACCATAGTAAACTTGGGCAGCTTGGTTGAAAAGTGGTTGTTGACTAGCTGCTGCCCCAGGTTGTTGGGACAGTGCCTGATTGTACAGCAGTTGCTGTTGGGATGGGATAGGCTGTTGCTGAAGCTCAGTGGGTTGTAACGGGGATTGGGCTGGCTGTTGTACTGTAACTGGAATCTGAGGTTGCTCTAAAAGCAATAAATACAAAATGTAGTAATTCCATGTTCAATGTATATCAAGGTCTCCATTAAAATGAAAGGTAAATAACAACTATACATTCACTAACAGCTTAGTTTTAAAATAGCTGAATTCACCATTTTCACCTTTTTTCCCTCCATGACGTTCGCTGAAAGTATTCAGAATGTGGCCATGACAACCATAATTTCAAAACATTACCATCGCAAGAAATGTATTCGTTCCTCATATATACTTAATATAACATTAACCTAAATTAAATTCTAGTACAAAACTTTACTCTTAACAATTACATCAAAGGTTTTACATATGTCCTAACAAAAGTGAGTTACAAACCGAACCTGTGAAATACTGTCTTATAATTGGGTCACATACTATCAGGCATTTATTTCAACCAATCAGATTGCAAAAACTTTATGTGTCATATGATACCTGGAATCCTACACAAGAGGCATCAATTAAAGGTGGAGATTTTGTTGAGATGTTTTAGGTATCATCTTACAGTCAAGTCAACTATGAAGCTACAACTATGTCCTTAATCAAAACTAATGGCTTCATTCTCTCTCATCTTAAAGATATTGATGAAATGAAAAAATACATATAGTTTCATCTAACATGTATGCAGCATTTATACAGTTAGTCTAACCTTTCTACAAAATATTTTTATGCAATAAATTGTTAAATAAGGTAAGAACTTTAAGATCACCCTTTCCATAAATTCCTTACCTCCAACTGGAGTGACGGAGTTACTTGTTGAAGGCCGCTTGCGTGGAGCTACAGAGGTCTGAACAGGAAGACTCAAGGTGTTGGCCTGTGGTAATGCCTGACCCTTCGGGCGCTGTCTTGGGGCCACAGAGGTGCTCTCAATTGTGGGGGCTGTCACAGTTCTAAAATAATTTTAAAAAAACTAATTTCTATGAGACTGACTAAATGTAACAAGAAGTACTTTGAGCTGTGTACTCGTATAATCTTAATTAGAGCAAAATTACTAAAATGCTTGGACTATTAATGATGGGGATAAGAACTGTGGCATTCTGGGACTCCACTAAATGATACTGCGGAATGATTTGAAAGCAACTTCTTCAGGTCTCATTAATACGGCAACATCCATGTAAAAGATATGAAGCTGATTGGCAAGAGACATAAATCTGGCCAAAATGAAGTAAAGGATGCAAAACACCTACAAGTCTATGAAACAGGTCTAATTTCTTCAGAATATGCTGCATGGTCCTTAAGCTATCCTGAATATAAGCAACATCCCATGTAAAGATATGAAGCTGATTGACCAAGGCCCATAACTATGTCCAAAATGGATTACATGAAATAAAAGACATAAAAGGCACATCTAGGTCTAAGAGACTAATAGAATCTATGTCGAGATTTGGAAAGAGACAAAGAAATCCCAGTCAAGAGGTTACATTATTTGTCACTGCACGAGGATCTGCTGAGGGAGAAGATAAAAAATGTAACCTCGCTACTGGGATTTTCTTGTCTTAGTACAAAAACCAATATAGATTAGTTTTCTCACCCAATTTATTTCCATTTAAATTAAAATAACCCTGCACTTTGCAATATAATTAGAAGATTCAAGATTCAAAACTCAGTATTCATCAGGTACTATTATTGCCTCTTACTCTGTATAATGGTCATCAGGTTTTGCACTCTTTAATCAAAATCTGAATAATTATCAAAGTAGAATCTAGCTATATATACTGTTCTTAGAAAAGAAACAAATAATCAAGAAAAAAGCAATTTATAATTGTTACATACTGCAAGTATTGCATCATGAGCATCTCGAGATATGTGCATTTATTATGAAAACTCAAAATTAATATAACTAGGTTAATGAGGGCAATTGGGTGCCCAGTCGACTCTAAGTATTCAAGTTCTATGCATGAGAAAATATAGACATAAAATCATTTGATATTATTACTGTATTATCACATTTAATCAAAGGATGTCATGTGAAAATAACAATAAGAAACTAGTATCTTTTATGCAGATAACTTTTAACTTTTAACAGTTCACATCTGGAAAAAGTTCTTTGGTAGGCAATGGTATCATAAAGTAGACAGCTCAGACTAAAGAAGTGTTTAATGACTGAGGAGATTTAAAATGCATGATATTCTTGGATATTTTATGTCTTAGAAATATGGCAAGTGTTGCTCTTACTGGTACAATGATACACTACATGGAAATCTTCTTGTGGAATAGTGTATGAATCACTCTGATTGGTAACTGCAGTAATTTTCATTTGTTTACAATGTCTGATTCAAGTGGGGCTGGTTGGGAGTGTTTGACAAAGTTTGAAGAATTAGATACTTTTAGCTACATTTAATGATGCTAACCTTAAAATTTACTAAGTTACAGATACGATAAAATTTGCCATGCTGTGTGTAGTTTCTTGCATAATACCATAAACCTCAACTTCGTGTGCATGTGTGTGTCTGTCTCTCTCAAAATGTTTTATATGGAGTGCTATCAAAGTTACAGAGACCTTAAGCTTTATGAGTAAATTTCTTTTTGTTATATATACGTTGTAGATATATATATATATATATATATGTTATATATATGTTGTAGATATATATATATATATATATATATATATATATATATATATATATATATATATATATAGATATCTTGCTGTTGTTTGATTTTATTACAACTCTGTCAGGCATAGCAGAAGACAACAGCAGTTGCCAGCACGTGGACACATGACTGACAACCTTTCTGAGACAATCAGACTGAGATAAGAAAAGTAAGGCTAGCAAAACAGCCAGATTTCTCTGTTGCATGGGTGAGAATTTTTTTTTACCAAACTCCATCTGAAAATGTTGTGTATTTGAAATGGTTAAAAGGCTGAGCACACATGACACAGAATAAACTGTTTTAGCTTCATCATCTACAGTGTGAAGAAAATCCAGCAAATGGTTTAGCAAAAAACATCAAATGGAAAACCTGTAACTGAAACTTTAATGCATCTATTTCTATGACAGTAGAAGGGGCAAGTGAGCATATTGCTGAGTGAATTGCCTTAGCTCTATAGAGATCCATCCCAAGTATGAAGAAAATACACCAAGGAATTTAGAAAATATAAACAAATAAAAAACTATAACAAAAATCTTAATTGCTAATGTCACTCCAAAATGAAGTTGAAGATATAAAACTATAAATGGTATATATAGATCTATCAGATAATGCATACAACAAACTGCATATAAATATAAATAATGACTCCTGAGCTACAAGGATAGATGTAGTAGAGATTTAACATCAACCAACAAAAAGATAATAATTCTGTCGATAATGGACCTGAAAAAACTCAATCTTTAAAAGGCCCATCTATATTTAATAAGCAATTCACCTGCCAATATGATGAAACTGTAGGGTGCGGTTCTAAATTAAATAGGGGTATAATTCCATAACACCTGTCAGAAAACTATGAAAATCAAACTTTATCTAGGTCTTCTTAATGAAATCCTCACATTACATTTGGTTTTAATCCCATAAGTCCTTCAAAGTTGTTGCAAGGAAACAAACACCCGGATAGAAATGAGTCAGACATGGGTTAGCACAATGTGCCTACTCTATAGATATCACTGGGTGATAAAAACAAGCAATATACTACAAGTCTGTCTAAATCTGGCAAGAAACTCTTATTAGTAAGGCACTCAAGTTGACTGATAAAAAAACTGGCAAAAAACTCATAATGACACAAGTCAATTGTTTGAAAGCTTGAAAAAGAAAAATATGCCAGTTGCACAGAATCAGTCCATCTTGCAGGAATGCAAGAGTTCTTTGAAGGGACTAATGCTCTAATGGCTGAAAAGATTTTCAGGATTTTAGGTAAGACCAATTCTTCCATTTAGCAGCAGTGGGTTGAAACAATCTGATATTCTTCAGCATTAATAAGATTTTCAAATTAACTGCTGTGGTGGACATATTGGATGTCTATTCTGCACCATTTTCATTTAGGACCAACAACGCATCATAAGAAGTCTTCTGATGGAAACTCCATATTCGGATGAAATTTTGTTTTGGAGTAGCAATAATAGCATCTTTTTCAAGATGGACAGCAGATCAGCCTCATTTTCATTTTTGTGTAAGTCCACAATTCAATAAAAGATGAGATACATCTTTCCAAAGAACCTTATGAATACTTAATAAAAGTCATTCAGAACCTTGTGAAAACTTATTACCTACAAATACATTCATTATGTCAGTTTAAAATTCATTCAGAACCTTGTGAATATTTTATACTTACAAATACATTCATTATGTCAGTTTAAAATTCATTTTGTAGATAATGCAGCTTTAAAAGTTAATTTCAAATGACTTTAGACGCACATTCTCTCAAATGCTATAAAATTATTTCCTTTCCTACACTACTAAAGCTACTCACATGAATGGAAAGAAAAGCAGCTGCAATAAGTACAGGTATTAAAATAATACAATGTATGATACTGTATATCTAGCTATATATATATATATATATATATATATATATATATATATATATATATATACATATATGGAATCGTACTTGACAGAAGTAGCCTTGACTTGTCTGGACTCGCTTTCTGTCAGGGGTGCCTGTATTTTGCTTAAATCTGGTACGGACACTGCCTGTAATTAAAAAGGATAGAGAAAAAAATCACAAGATGAGTCAGATACTGAATTAAATATGTGGAAGTAGATTCATCTGCCAAACAAGAGGGCCAAATGGATTAAAAATTACTCAACTTACTAACATCTCCCTAAATTCAAAACCATGAGTAAGCCTGTAAAGAAATCTAGGTTATTAAAGTGCTCTCAGTCTACATTTTTTAATTGATAAAGTTGTTTGAAGTTTCTCTATCTTCAGCCATATCTGAAAAATCAGCTTCATCTGTATATAATATAAAGGCTTTCAAACCAGGATACTTTGTATAAAAGAATTTTAAGTATGCTGAGAGGTGTTCAAAGGTTTTTCTATATGCAGGCCATATTTGATGGAATATCAGCATCATTTGCAATATGAAAGGCCTTCATGCCATGAAATTCAGTTGAAAGGTCTTTGAGAAGTCGTCTTTAAAAGGTTTTCTATTTTAGCAATGGTGGTCATATATGATGGCAAATCAGTATCATATCTAAAAATATGAAAGTTCTCCAAATGATAATCATTCTGTCAAAATGGTCCATGTCTGTTAAGCTGTTTTTGAGAAAACAGTTGAAGTTTTCTTTCTACTCTTATCAATGGCAACAATATTTGATTGTGGATCAGCATAACTTGTACAACTTGTGACCTTGGCCATTGACCGTTTGATCCCCATATCAACAGGCTTCTTTCTTACTGCAACTGCAAGCCATCAGCAAGGCTTGGCCCAGGTATGTAATGCAGAGCTAATTTTATGATGCAGAAATAATTTGTATTTCTTCAGTCAGTGACATTGACCTTTCATCTTTTGACCCTGAAATCAACAGTGTTCTTCCTTACCCCAACTACAATCTATCTACTGTTTGGTAACTATAATTGATGGAGAAGTTACATCATTGTGCAGAAGCCACTGTTCTGTAGTAATAATAATAATGAAAATGATAATAACTTTTTTTAAAGAGGGTAACACAATTTGCTAAGAACTAATCTACCTTGAGGCCCTCATACAAAGAAATTTATTTATTTCAGCTGCATCTCTGAACCCACTGGATATACTGGGTTTGGAAGAAGGAAACAGAGTGGGCATTTCTAATCTCAACTGGAATACTATTCCAGAGCAAAGTTCCAGAGCACTGGAAACTTTTTTAAAATAATTCCTTATTTGGTTTGGGAATTTTATACTGTTTGGTAACATGAACTGCAGGTTGGGAGTACTGCCTGGTAGCCTATACTGGAATAGTGATTGTAAATATTCAGGAGCACTATTAATGGATATCCTGTACATCAATTTGACTTGTCTCAAACACATTCGGTTTTTAATAGGTAACATTTTCAATGTACCAGCTAAATTTTCCTTGCTTTGTTTCTAGATTGATATTAGCCCAAATGCTCTTTTTTGAAGATGTGCCAGCTTTGCTATGTTTTTATCATTTGAATTACCCCATACTGTATTACAGTAGTCAAAATAGGGTTGTATGTAACTGTTATAAAATAGTTTTCTGTGCCTTTCAGGGAGAAAATATCTTATCCTACTGAGAAGCCATAACCTGAATTCACCTTTTTACTGATATGTTTGCTATGTTCAGTCCATGATAGGTTATTATCTACCAAAACACCAAGTAGTCTATCATGACAGACCATTTGCAAATTTTTATCCTTCCATGTCAGACATAGTTCATCACTATCAAGATTTGTCCTTTTTTGCGGTGTTGAGATAAGTAATATTTTAGTTTTACCAGTATTTACCACCATGCCATTGCATGTGCACCAGATGTCCAGTTTGTTTAGGGCATTCTGTAAAGAAATTTCAAGTTCATGCTTTGTGTTTTGGATGTCTGACAATGTTGTGTCATCTGCATTGAGATCTGTAGATGATATAGAGTCCCTTAGTAAAAGTGGTAGTCATTAATAAATAAAATAAATGGCAATGGACCTAGAGTTGAGCCTTGTGGTACTCCATATCTAATTGTTCCAGGTTCAGACAGAACATTATTTATATAAACATGTTGTGTTCTCTCACTTAAGTATGAAGTAAACCATCTAACTGTGCTTTCATCACACTGGTAGATTTTCAGTTTCTTCAAAAGGATTTCATGATCCACCATGTCAAAAGCTTTCCTGAAATCTACAAATACAGATCCTATTATTCTACCTTGGTCAAGTGCTTCAAGCCATTTGTCAGTTAGGGAGATCAAGGCAGTCTCACATGAATGTTTCTTTCTAAAGACTGATTGATTTGGGTGTAACAACAAGTGTTTGGTTAAATATGACACGAATGAGTCATGGACATGTTTTTCAGTCAATTTTGACAAGTTTGGTACAATTGAGATTGGTCGGTAGTTATCAGATTCATTCTTAGAACCAGATTTGTGAATAGGAGTTACTTTTGCAGTTTTCCATATTTTGGGGACAGATAAGGTTGCAATACTTAAATTGATTATGAATGTTATGCTATCTAAAATAGCAGAGGCAGAAGATTTAAGGAGTCATGGACCAATCTGATCTAGCCCTGTAGCTTTCTTGGTATCAAGTTCTCTTAGACATTTTTTAACAAAGTTTTTACTGGTGGGATAAAGAAACATACCTCATTAGAGATTTTGCTGCTGCAGAACTTTTTCAGTCCATTAAAGTTGTTTTCTATCACTGGTTCTTTTAACTTTGTGGTAATGTTGGTGAAAAAATCATTGAAAACATTTGCAATGTCGGTGTCATCAGTGACTATGGTGTCATTTACCAGAAGTGAGTGAATTTTATTTGTCTGAACTTTGTGTGTTCCTCCAGTGACTTTTTTTTAGCTTTTTTAATCATACTTGTTATTTTATTTCTCCATACTTTATACTGTGCATGGTCTCCCATAGCCTTGAATTGGTCTCGTGTTTTCATAGCATCTAGGATTTCAGTTGTAAGCCAATTAGGTTGGATTTCATTCTTTACTAAATGTACTCCTTTCAGTGGTGCATGCTTAGAGACTACATCCATAAATAACTCGGTCCACACCTTCAGAGCTTCATCCATGTCATCCAAAATTTTGGATCATATTCCATGGAACTTTATATAGGTCATTGAGAAATTGTTCATCATTAAAATTTTTGAATGATTTGTAAGTGATAGTTTTGTGTGTATTTTTCTTATATCTCTTGCATTTAACCTTTCTTGTCAAAAAAGTAGGATAGTGGTCACTAAGACCAACATTCGTTACATTAACACAAACCACATTGTCTGGTAGGTTGGTATAAATATGATCAATACGAGTGCTTGATTTTTCTGTTATCCTTGTGGGCTCATTTACCTGCTGGACTAGGCCTAATGATTCAATAAATTCCATCCAGTTGTTCCTTATTTGAGTATTGAGAAGGTCCTTATTTATATCACCAAATATATATGTTTCTTCCTCCTGTGCAAGAACATTTTCAATTCGTTTCAAAAGGTTATCATTCCAATTCCAAATTGCTTTGAAGGAAGGTGGCCTATAAATGAAACCAACTAGGAATGACTTTGCATTATTTTGAGAAATTTCCACCCACATACTCTCAAGTCAAGTCGCCTTTCTGCATTTACATCTTCCCTAATGTACACAAGACCTCCCCCTGCTGTCTCTCCGTCCCTGGGTAATGCTTTATTGTAGCCTTGACAGTGAAATAGATTATCATTGTGGTTAGCATTTAATTTGGTTTCAGTGAGTCCAAAAACATGTATATTATTTTCCTTGCAAGACAACATTAACTTAATCTGGTCTATTTTTCCCACAATACCTTGTACATTTAAGTGACCTATGTTAAAACCTTTTGTATTTAGTTTCATATCAATTATATCTATGTCATCATGCAATGGGATACTCACTGAGATTGTCTCCATACTACTTTTATCATTCTGACATCCTCTTTCCATATTTAAATGTTCATATATATTAGCATCTTCAAAGTCACATACAGACCCTGAAAATCCGTTAACTTTTGCATTTACAACAGTGTGCATTGAATAGTTAGAGTCAAGAGTCTCACTAGGTACATTTAGATTTATTATAAATGAAGCACTCTCCTCTTTGCCAGCTTCCTAGTATGTATAATACATTGATTGACAGTCTTCTTAGTGTCCAAATTTATGGCATCTGAAGCACTGAATCTGTTTGCCATGAAGGCATACCTGTGTCATATGCCTAGTTTCTTCACAGTAGAGACAGTACTCTTCATTATAGTGCCTGAAAAAGGGGGCATACATGTTAAGATTTCTCAGTAGTTGAGAGGTTCCTTTTCTGCATAAATGAATTTTGTCTCTGTGGTAGAGGCTTAGTTTGACATCCTGGTTCTGAAGAAAGAAAGATGTGTATTGTGGAATGTACTGTAGGTTTAAGTCTTCACATAGGCCAATTATCAGATCATTGATTTCTTTCACCCTGGTGTCCACACGAGGAGGTAGTCCTAATATCATTATTTTACATGTATCTGGACTGCAATACCTAGCAGCAACTTTCAAAATCTGTTCCGATTTGATTTAGTGCCCTTCCATCATTGGCATCATTTCCACCTACTAAAATAATAATTTGGTTGTATTTGGTTAGGTCAGTATTCATTATTCTGTCTGTGATGTTGTTGAATTTTGCATCTCTTAGAGTCTGTACATCTGTTTTAAACAGTCTCCTTGGTATTATACTTTTCAAAATTGAGGAGCCAATTATTACAGTCCTATCTTTCCTAGCTTGTGATTTCATGGGATGGACTATGGTTTGTATTTCAGACACATCTCTTGGAGGAAGGGGTGCTGAAACTGGTGTCTCAGTTGTGTGAGCTAATCGAGATGATGTTGACACAATTGTCTGAGCACTGGGAAATGCAGTTGTTGGTACAGGCAACAGACTCGTCTGAGCTGAAGGCCATGGTTATACACGTATTGCTATTGCAGGTGTGACACATGACTGCAAGGGGGATACTGTTGTCTGTAATGCAGGATTACTTTGGGTATCAGTTGTTACTTGCATGGTCATTATACTTTTTCTTTTGGCTGGTATTGGGATTGTCTGTGTCTGAGCATCTGATGTTGTTTCACATGAGGTTACTTGCTCATCAATCCTTCCCTGTGCTGAGTGAATAGCATGTAACTGTAGTTTTAATTCTTCAATTTGGGCCTCCAAGTTCCTAATTGTTTTTTTATGCGCACACATGGAGAAATCATTATGGTTTAAGCCATCACAGTAATGATCAAGATTTATGGATCTTGAACAATTTTTCAGGCATATCGCTACAATATCTGCAGTTTATAGTGATGTCAGCACTGGGACATCATGCTGCAGAAATGTAGCATCATGTTCCACCCAGTCACATTATCCTGACACCAGGCCAACCAGTCCTGGCATCATCATCATCATCATCATCATCATCATCATCATCATCGTCATCATCATCATCAATCCCTTAACCAAGAAAGTCGTTGGGGCAACACAGTTGACTTTACAACCAATTCTCTCCATTTTTCCCTGTTCTCTACTGCCCTCTGGAAATCTCCAAATTCCATGCCTGTCCACTCCTTAATGTTGTCTTCCCACCTCTTTTTCTGTCTGCCTCTTCTTCTGCACCCTCGCACTGTGCCTTGCATGATTGTTTTTGCCAGTCCAGATGATCTTGAGACATGACCGCACCACTTCAGTTTGTGCTTTTTTTTACAGTGGTCAGTAGGTCTTCATAGGATCCAATGGCTCATTGGATCCTGTTGTGGACTTCCTCATTGGTTACATGGTCAATGTATGAGATGCACAAGATCTTGTGGTAGCATCTCATTTCGAAGGTCTGAATCCTTCTTTGTAGATCTCATGTGAGCGTCCATGCTTCACAAGCATACAGAAAGATGGATATATCAATCGAGCACAATAGCTTTATTTTGGAACCAAAAGCAATGATGGTATCTTTCCATATTGGTCTCAACCTTGTTATTGCTGCTGTTGTCTGGGCAATCCTGCAAAGTAGTTCTGGATTGGAGCCCTCATCTGTGATAATTGATCCCAAGTACTTGAAGCTTGTGACTCTTTCCAGCTTCTGTCCACTGATCTTTATTTCTGCACTGGTGCCATTGGTGTTGTTTGTCATCAGTTCGTTTTTTTCGGCACTAGTCTCCATACCGTATGCTGTGGAGGTTGTGTCGAGGCGCTGAACCAAGTCAGCCAGTTCTTTTTCATCTCCTGCTAAACCATTAATATCATCTGCGAAGCGAAGGTTGGTGATTGTTCTTCCTCCGATACTGACAGTGCCCTTGTGGTCATGCAAGGCATCCTCTATGATCCTTTCCAGGAAAATGTTGAAGAGTGTAGGTGACAATATACATCCCTGTCTGACTCCAACTGTTGTTCAAAACCAGTCTCCTCTGCTGCCATTGATGAGAACAGCACTGGTGGCTTTGTCATAGAGGTGTAGTTTTGGCATAGCTGTAGGTTTCCTTTCTTGGGAAGCACGATGACCAAGGATTGAGTCCATGTGGTGGGCCATTCTCCTGTCTGCCATATCTTGTTGCAGATTGTTGTTAGGAATGTGACCATCTCTTCTCCTGCTGCTTGAATGAGCTCTGCTGGTATGTTGTCAATGCCAGCTGACTTTCCTTTCTTTAGTGACCTAACTGCAATTTCTACTTCACGAAGAATGGGGTTGTCATCAATTTCTTCTACCTGAGGGCAATTTAGTACTGCTGGATCTCCTTGGGTCTTATGATTGTACAGTTCTGAGCAGTATTCTGTCCATCACTTGAGAATCTCTTGATCTTCAGTGAGGCATTTTCCTGATTTGTCTTGGATGGTGGTAGTTTTCCCTTGTTTATGGGTTGTGATATCTTTAACCAGTTGATATGTCATTTTGCGGTCATTTCTACTCAGAGTGTCTTCAATTTTGCAGCTTCGTCTTTCTATCCAGGATTCCTTTGCTTTTTTCATGCTTTTCCTGATCATGTTGTTTATCTCTCTGTATTTTCTAGCTCCTTCATGATCTCTTTTTCCCTTTTTCAGTTCTCTTCTTTTGTTGCACAGTTCAAGGACATCTGTTTATATTTTTACGGCGCACCAGCACTGTTAGGCTATTAGGACATCTGTTGTGACCCAAGGTTTCTTTGTTCGACGATATTTGCCAATGATCTCGTTAGCTGTGCTAGTCACAACTGTGTTGAATGTGGTTGTTAAGGACTCTAGGTCAGTGTCTTGGCTGTCCAGGGTTATCAAAGGTGCAAATTTACCACCTATCATTTTATGGAAGGCTTCTGCGACTTTCGGATCTTTCAATTTTTCATGATTTATGGAGCATGTAATTGCCTGACACTCTGGAGGGGAGTTAATTTTATTGGCTGAGTTATCTAAGTCAAAGACTTCAGGAGCTGTTTCATGTTTGTTACTACATCTAGTTACTGCCTTTAGCATGGGCATTCTCATCCTGTCTACATTTACAAATAATATGATCTATGTGAAACAGTTCAGCCCCTGTATGTGTAGGACATATGTTGTTTTATACAATGTAGCTGTCACTCTGACAATGTTTTTCTCTTGTGTTCTGTAGATAGTACCATTCTGAACACTTGAACTGCATGAAGTCATGCAAGGTTCTGAATCCAATATCTGTTTTACAAACTCAGACTTTTGTGGATCTATATGCGCAGTGATACTGTATTTATTATGTTTGACCCTCAGGAATTCTGGATAAATGTCAGTCATATCCACTGAATAACTCCAAATCATCTGTATCATTGTTTTCATTTTCACTCTGTACATGACTTACCTGCATTGGATTATCTGTGTGGCTCTGATCTTTCGGTACATCAGACATACTAAAGCCAGAGAATGATGTAGAAAAGGTTGAGCTAAGTGTGCTGAGTAAGGAACCTTCAAGGCTGGTATTTAAATATGTTTCCATGATCCTATCTTTTCAGCTTGTTCATAACAGTGATAAAAAGTATAATATAAAATGCTTACATATGACTAGCACATATCCATAAACTTTTGAAAAAGAAACTTGCATAATGTGTTTGAGTTGGTATCATCTGAAGTTCAGATATGGTAGATGAAGTTCAATTTCAAATTAAATCCACTTCGGTAGCCATCTTGGATAACCTAAAATCCTTTGTTTTCAACAGGTTTTCAAATTCACTTGAATAAATAAAAGCGTGCACATTAAATTTCACTTACACTAACTTAATATTGTAATAAATCCACAGTATAAATTATGGCAATAGGTATTAGCACATTTAACACGAGTTTTTACACCATGTTCATTGAATATTGAGTGGAGCTGTGTTAGAAACATCCATACATGGCAGCTATCTTGTCTTCTTCTGTTATTATGCAGAAGCTACTGTTCTAATAGTCAGTGACCTTAACCTTGACCTTCTGACCCCCAAATTGATGAGGGTTCATCCTTACTCAGGGTGCAAACTATCAACAACATTTGGTAACTGTGGATGGTGGAGAACTTAAGAAACTATTTTTCCTCATTCAGTGACACTTATTGGACTTCTTGTATCATATTTTTCTTCTGGAACTTGGCCAATGAATTTAAACAAATTGATGAATTTTAGCCAGAAATCAATAGTACTCTTCCCTATCCCATATTCAAGCCATCCGCAAAATTCGCACCCTGTGTACAAACTAAAATGGTAGGATGTTTTCCAAATCTTTATATATATATAGAGACAGACAGACAGACAGACAGACAGACACAGAGGAAGAAAGAACCCCCACCCCCCTCTCTGCCCTTGCACATTTTACTGTGTGTGTGTGTGTGTGTGTGTGTGTGTTTTGTACCTGTGACTAAGTGTGCTTTCCTGACTCAGTTCTTGCCAAGACTTGTGTCTGTGTTTTAACAGTATGGCTTTGACTAAATGAAAGGACTGACTGGCAGTTGGAGCATCAGTTTGGTCATATCTAATACAAATTCTTTTAAAATATTACAACCATGCAGCGTGTTTGCATCTTGTGGTCCTGGCAAATGGATAGGGTCAAGTATGCCAGCTAAATCTTTTCAGACCTACATATCATCATCACCAAATCACCTCTGGACTGTTCTTTGATGCTCTTCACAAATGCTGCTGCAACTGTTGTCACTTGAAGCTCTTTAGGGGCTTGGATTTCCTGGACAAAGTCTTACAGTGGATCCTTTGGGCTGTTCAGCATGTCATCCAAACTAAACAGTGTTGCAAATGAATGTCTGTAGGTTTTTTAAAACACTAACAGATGAATATGATTAAAATCGAAAGGAATTTACTCTAGTTAACAGCTGAACAGCTGGCTCATTTACAGTCAATCATGATTTACTTTAACTCTGTTAATCAGATCTGCAATTTTTAACGCATCCCCCAACCCCCGACTCTTAGGATTGAGTTTTGATGGGTCATTTTCATTTTACTGTGTCAGGAAAGTACAAATGTGTATTAATGTTAGTCCTGTAAAATAGACAGTTTATGAAAACTTGGAATGGAGCTTACATTCATATTTGGAACTGGACAATCCTTCCCTCTCAGTCTGAAGGCAACACAGCTAACTTGGAAAATATCTGGTCGCTTATCTGGGTCCACCTCCATCATGTAGGCTGTAAATACAATCAGTAATCATCCCTTTAAACAAGTCTCAATTATTTTGTAACATTTTAGGAAAACAGATTTTTACATATTTCAAGAAAACATACAGATCTTACAAAAACACAGTTATCCTAAGATTACCACACACATTCTGTCAAAATTAAGATGCATGTAGGCAAACATACTTGGGCTCAATAAAAGGATCCTTTATAGCTTCAGAAGACCTAAATGACAACTATCTGCAACCAAAAAATGAATTGTAGTCATAATTTTTAATTTTACACTTAAAAATTAATTTATTTACTAATCATTACAACTGCCTTTTCAATAAATTGCAATTGTTGCATCATAAAAAATAAGTGTTTGCCTAGGTATAAACCAGACATATGCTAAGGAATATGCAGAACTTAACAAGATGAATGGAATAATGAAAGGACATGGGTAACACTATCTACCCCAACCACATTTGTGGTGGCAAATAAAAACTGGTATGAAGAAGCTTGAAAGAGTTTAATCAAATGCTGGTTTCCAAGTTTAGGTCTTCAAAATTCACAGATTTTAACTGGATTAGATTTCAAAGCAAGTATCTGAAATGCTGCATGTATGACATACCAATCAAGCGATGTAAATTTTGCGAGTACTTGGAGTCATCTGGTATTGTGAAGTTCCCACTCTGAATGGCCAAGGTGCTCTCTCCAAAAGGTAGGGTGAAAAAACACAGCTTGTACAACATAGAGCCCATGGCCTGTAACACAATGCATAATTTAAACACGTGTTTGATGAAAACATCTGGTATACTCAGTCCTTATTGCTGATACGCGATTCAACATTTAACTTAATACTTACAAAATTAGTTGAAATTTAGGTCTGAAAATCAGGGGATGTTGCCATGGCTTTTTTGGCGCACACATCTCTCCTCAAGTAAAATGCAAAAATTTAAATTTAAACAACCAATATTAAAGAAATCATCCTCTTAAAAAAGACTTCTAACTGGTTATCATCAACAATGACATAAACAATAATATTACCTACAAACAGAAATTATATGTGTGATTTGAGAAATTATACAAACTGCCATATATTAATTCTGTACAAAAGAATGATATGATTCAATTTCATTTCATATTTCTGTATTAATTACACTGCACAGTCATTGTAAAATCTGGATGCAGCTCTCCCTTGTTATAATGTGTTAGTCAGGGTCCACTACCATCAACCACACTATGTACTGAACTATGTTATACTAAGAACTGTGATACATACATGTCTGTGATATACTGATAATACTGTATTTCATGTATTTTTCGTACCCTTTAATTTTTCATACACAATCCAGTTATCAAAATAATAATTATTTAAATGTATCATAATTTTTCATACATATCACTTTGTATTATTTGAAAAATTCATTAAATTATTGGACATAAAATTTCCACTAAGAAGATTTATGTTTGCAAAAAAGATTGAAACTACCGTATTCCCATTTTGTTTTCACAAAAATTAATGATTAATTGTTGGTGAGAAAATATAATGATTGATGCATAAGCATGGGCGCCCGCAGCGTAGGTCAAGAGGGGGTCACGTGACCCCCCCCCCCGAAATCATACTGCAATATATATTCCGACAAGTTTAATCATGCAAATGAAGCTGAAAATATGGCACAAGATTCTGTTCAAAACGCTTAGTAAATATTAGCTTTAGTTTCAGACTGCTTACTATACTAATTCTCCTGGCTGTGATTGACTGACACCCCCCCCTTTTTGCAAAAGATCCTGCGGGCGCTCATGTGCATAAACTCTTATTGTCATTACAATATCTACCGGTGTTTATTAACAAATGAACAAAAGTCTTCACAGACCATACCTTTAAATATTATCGTTAATTAGTTCTCCTTATTAAGTCCGTCACCATAACAAAACACCACATGCATTTTAAAACGAGTTCGGAAGCCCTTTGATGTTGTCTTATCCAGCAAAAATTACATCTCAGTACATGCTAAAGTGAAGACCACAGACCATTGGTCAACTAGTCTTATTGTTTCATTAGTCATACAAACATAAAATATAAAAACCTTGTCATTTTCCATCGTAAATTTGAAAGTCACGGACTCCGTTAAATCGATTTGTTAGATATGCAATGCACATGTATAGATTTTTCAAATTTTCCCACAGCCCAGTCAAAATCGTCTTTACGTTCGATATTACAATTGAGCACTAATAATTTTAACACCTAGAACCTTAATGACAATGGACGAACCTCCAACTAAAAAGAGAAAAATTTTAAGGCTGAAAAAAGAAAATAATTATTGTAACTGCAAGAAGTGAAAACGAGCAGACCACTCGCAAAAATGCAGTTTAAACGTCAGTACAACAAATTTAGGTTGTTATAAAGAAAAAGAAGTAATTCAGAAACGATTTCATATGCTAAAAAATGTGATCTTCATATGTAAATGTGATTTCATGTAATGACAGAAGTATATCTTTATTGCTCTATAATTTTGTTTTTAGATGAATGCATACAATATTTTAGCAAGAAATATTAATAAAGAATAGAATGTATGTACAGTGATTGTGGTTATTTTTCTTGAAACTGTTCTGAAACTGGACCTTGGAAACTGGTCTTTTTGTACAAGCCTGCTATGAGAAGACCACCTGTCTTGAGAGACCGCTTTTTGTTGGCAGAAGGGGCGGTCTCTCATAACAGGTTTTACTGTATTAAGACCTGTGCAAGTTTTATGTCAAATATGGTATTATTTTTATATTAGCACTTAGAATTCCCTAAATCATACAAGAGTATTAACAGTCTAATGTCCAACATAATAATATGAAAACTGGACTGTCCAAATTTGGATTAAGTCTGGATAGTTGTCTCTTTTTCAAAAGTAGTAATAAATCCATCTCACATGCATGATTTTTGTACATACCCAGATATCAGCTTTTGTGGTGATGGGCCTCCCACTGTAGAGATCTATCATTTCTGGAGCCCTGTAGGACAGGGTTGTGTATCTGCAACACATAATAAATTCATCACCTTGCCGTCTTAAAAAAGAAAAATGCTGTACAAATGTGACTGAAAAAAAAAAAAATTCACCTAAACAGTCAACATTGTTATTTATCAACATTCTTTTCAAGTTATTACACAGAATTCTTAAATCTGCAGCTAACATCACCATTATGCAGCTGTCAGCACCTTTCAAGTGCCTGCCAGCAACAAAAACTAAACTGACAGGCCATCAATGAGTGACATTCAATGCATTGAAAATTTACATTACAGCTGATCCTTTTAAAGAAAGCTTTCTTACTTCTGAACCTCCTCCTCTATCTGTTTAATATTTTGCTGTTCTGGATCCAGCACTCGAGCTGTAGCACTGCCAAAGTCACACAGGACAAAACTTCCATCATCCGCTTGTAGTATATTTTCGACCTGTAAATAGTTTTATATGAATAATGACAAAATAAATGTGGCCAGGTATAAAATGTACACCAGATTATCTAAAAGAGCTCAAAAGCACTTATTTTTACCCAACTACAAATTTTACCTACCTGGACTCCCATGTGTGACAACAGAATGGTGCATTTACCTCTTATGTATACCAGATGAAATGACTTAAAGGCCTTACTAGCAGAGAAATTGGCATTAATACAACATATACCACTGGATAATTTTCACAGGCTGAATTGACAGTGACCTTGAAATACCCGAGAATGAAAAAAGCAAGAGTGGCAGGAATGAGAGTCAAGAATAGATGGAGAAAAAGTACATGCAAGAGGAATCATTGGATTCATAATGATAGAATACATATCCTAAGTTACTGTTTGCAAGACTGGCACCAGAACCAATAATGACCCAAATGTAATTGTTTTCCCACAGCAGTTTTGATCGATCATAATGAAGGTTGTATTTTATTCTGTGGAAATCTGCAATGGAATTCATGGAACTATATGTGATTTAATGGATTATTTATTAGGACCAAATGAAAACAAATCACTTCTTTACCTTTCTGGTTTAAATTTTTTATTTGCACGTTGCATAAAAACTTATATCATTAGGTAGTCAATTTGATTAACTTTGCCAGCTTTCAGTTTAAATGAAGGAACACAAAGAAAAAAAATAACCACATTCTTTCAAGTAATCCCCTCTGTAAAAATCCATCAATTATTGATAGTTAGTCAGGAATGCATGCACTGAGAAGGCTCTTACTGCCAGATCCCACAACCTGTATGCTATAGGGGGCTTCCTAACTGCCCAATACCAAAACCTGTATGCTGTAAGAGGCCTCCTAACTGCCTCTTCCCACAAACTGTATGCTATCGGGGGCTTCCTAAATGCATGTTCCCACAACCTGTATGCTCTAAGAGACCTCGTAACTGCCTCTTTCCACAACCTGTATGCTTTAGGGGCTTCCAAACTGCCTGATCCCACAACCTGTATTCTATAGGGGGCTTCTTAACTGCCTGATCCCAAAAACTGTATGCTGTAGGGGCTTCCTAACTGTAACTCGGGAGAATAACAACCTAAACATAATAAATTCAAGAATATCCACAAACAAACTGCAATTTACTTACTTAAAAATATCAAATTCATGTGAACATAAAACCTGATTAAAAGTAACGATTCAACTGCAAAAACAGAACAATGTAAAGCTGTTCATGAAAGGGTACACACTGGATTCTGCAGTCAAAACACTAAGTTCCAACAATTTTTTGTTTTAACCAACTACTCTCCATCCCCTTCAGTTACATCCCCATCACCATGGCTCCCCTCAAAAGATGGATCTATACTCTAACAATGTTGTTTACCTTTACAAAAAGTCTCAAATTAGTGGTGTGATGATAATCAAAATAATCAGATTAGAAAAATCAAATGACCATGCATTCAATTATGATTTTCATGACTGAATATAGATCATTCAAGTGTTGCTTTCAACTGTTCAACTTTTAAAAAAGAAAACAATTTTCAAGACTAGAAATGTGTCCATGTTACAGGTGACCTCATTAATATGATGCACATAAAGTACAACATTATAAACGAAACAGGATCAATAACTCCATAAATCTTTACCACATAATGGTAAAATCAAACCATACCAAGTTTGATTTCAGTGAATCAAGTCCTTTAAATCTTACAAAACATAAATGAAACTGATGGGCAGTATTTTGAACTAAAACATCATGAAATAAAAAAAATTCAAAAAATGGTGAAAATATTGTAAAACCTCGAACCAAATTTGATTTCAGTGATTGAAAAAGTCCTTCAGAAGTTGTTAAGCTCACAAATTTAAGAACAAAGGCAAACAGGGGCCATAACTCCATAAATCTGCCATTAAATAGGGAAAATCAAATTAGACCTAGGTCTTCTTAAATAAAAAAAATTTTCAAATCATGCAGTTCTTTAAAAAGTTATGGAGAGGAAATCAAATTAAAGACCAAAGTTTCAAGCCAAACATGGGTGTAACTCCATAAAATTCTGCTGGAAAACAGTGGAAACTGAATTTGACTTAGTTCTTCCTGATGTAGTCTCATTCTGAATTTGATTTCATTCGATGGAGTCATTCAAAATTGTTGAGCAGAAATAAAATTATTGACGGATATAACATTACATGACATCAGAAGATGGGACAGATGAACTTGGGTAGCACTGTATGTACCCTTCCACAGATAGAGCAGAGGCAAAAAAAGTACATTATGTGAATAAAAGCTTCTAGTCAACAAGGCCAGGGCCTAAATGTCCATGATCAAAGCATTTCAGTGAAATGTGTGATTTTGACCACAAAGTCAAAAGGCTGAGCAAGCATGTAGCAGAATGAATCATCATACATTCATGATTCATACAGAGAACGAATAAAATCTGTTAAAAGATTTAGAAACTATATACGAGAAAACTTGAACCAAAACCTAAATGCCAATTTTCAATGACAGCACCCTTGACCCCAAAGTCAAAAGCATTAGTTAACATGTCACAGAATGATATGTCTTAACTTTGTAGTTATTCATCTCAAGCATGAAGAAAATCCATCAAGGAGTTAAGTAAATATAACCAAATTAAAAAAAAAATTCAACCACAATATTTACATAAATCCTCTGTGACTAAGAACCTGACCCCATGGTAAAAGGGGCAAACAAAAATGTCATAAAATGCATTCTCTCAGTTTTATAATAGTTCATGCCATGTATGGTTCAAATCTATCAAAGTGTTTAGGAAATGTACACAAATGAAAACCAAAACCTTTAACCAAAACAATAAACTCTTGATGATACTGATGCCAGTACTCAAGTGACAGCTTTGTCTCATTTCATACCAAGACTAGAACCAAGAATTTCCTTTCCTAAAATGAACAAAAAAGGACCATATATTAAACTGACCAGTGGTGAATGTCCCACTGAAAAGTCTGAACTTTTGTGAGTATATGAGAAAGCAACCTTGGCAGTAAAACTGATGGATGCTGAGAATCAATGTTGAATGTTCCAGTGGTGTAAAGTTACCTTCAAGTCTCTGTGTATGATTGGGGTCTGGCAATGGTGTAACCTGGATACAGCCTCACACACATCACAGAAGATTCTGAGTATTTCTCTTTCTGACAACCCCACATTGATCCGATCATTCATTAATTGTATCACAGTGCCTGCAAGACAATACAATGATACTGTTCAGCTTTTCACTCACCAGCTGGCAAAAAAGTTTTCTTTTTTTGAAACTGATCTGTTTGCTGTTGCAATGTTGTGACAGATTATTACAGGATTAACTGATCATGGACAAGTATTTGTCGAAGTGTACATTTTTACTTAATCACTCACAAAGTAAATTAAAACTGAAGGACTTTATGTTATTTTTGTGAGTGATGAGGTCAAATTTGCACTTGATAAATACCCAACTATGATCATTTCATCCTTGTAATTAAATTTTCCTCCCTTAAAATCAGTTGATTCCATTGACATCTGATTTTAGGTGGCGTCAATTTTTTTTTCCTTAGCTTCTTCACACTGCCCCCATCTTTGATAGTCAAGGAATGGTCAGTAACTTTTACGTAGCCTTAATGATTGGGGTGAGTGCTAGAGCAGGTCACAGCAGTGGTTTGAGGACCTTCTGTCACTCTGTATGATTGTTTTTCTTTTCTAACCAGGTTATTGCTTATTCCACATTAAGCTTGCATTTGATACCTGTTGCAGTCATTGATTTTGCTTCATATATATTTCAGTTTTTCAAAACAAAAATTTTGTCCATTCTTAGTAAGATAAGCTGCCCATATATCATATATGACTATGACCTTCAATAACAGATGGCGAAACTTGGCGAAATTTGCCAAAGCAATAAGGCATTAATGTACGACTGCAGAGTGACTTGTAAAGCTTGCAATAAGCTTTGTTTGCTTACTTAGGTGTGTGCTGGAGTACAGAATGGACATTGCGATTAGATTGTTTGAACTTCTGATCGGAGATTGTTCATTATTGGAATCCTCTTTCAGCCTAAACTAATACACAAGCTGACCTGGAAATCTGATGGCAAGACAGAAAGGCAGTCAAATACATACTCCTAAATGTTAAGTGGAGTCATTCCTTGCAAAATGTGAGAACCAAGAGACATGCTGATGAGGAGAGAAATCACAGCCTTGTAGAAGCTGTGCTTGATCTGAAGATGAGGAGAGTCAAACTGGGGGAGAAAAGACAAAATCAGTTTTTGATGTTACAAGACTAACAAATGCAGACAGTAAAACGAACTTCCAAGAGTAAGTACAGCATATTACAAGGAGAGTAAAATGACAATACATGCCTTCAACCAAGCATTGCCGAGAGCAGGAGAAATTGTCCTTGGCTATCATAAAAAAAGACAAAGAAGCGTGGACATATCAGTCATCCTGGAGGGTAACTGATGGAAGGAAACAAATAAAGAAACATTTGCTGGATGCAGAGTTCCTGTGATTTTAAAGAAAGGATATCCAATGAGTACACAGACAAGGGGAACCACTCTGGTGGCATAAATGGTTAGAGCATCCACCTCAGATGTGGGAGGTTGCAGATTTGAACCCTGGCCAAGTCATAACAAAGACATAAAGTACCAGCAGCAGCCTTGCTTCACACTCAGCATTAACAGGTTACTGTTAGGAATGGTCGGCCTGGTGTGAGGATAATGTGACTAGGTGGGACATCATGCTACATGTCTGTGGCATGCTGCCCCAGTGCTAGACATCACTATAAACTGCCACACTGCAGACATCATAGTGATATGACTGAAAAATTGACAAAGCTGAATCAAAAATCAAATTAACACAGACACACACACACACACACACACAGAGACAAGGGCAAAGAAGTGAAAAACAGAACAAAAATTATAAGAGACATTTCTCTGAAAGGCTTGCAGTAAAGCAGAGGAGGCAGCAGGTAAGCAAGACATGAAGACACTGTATAAAATTACCAGATGTGGATTATGATGACAGTGATACTGAATTTATGGCTTTTTGCATGAGAATCTCAAACATACTCTGGACAAATGACTTTAAACTGAATGAGTGAAGAGTCTAGGGACAAATTATCTGAAATGTCTGAATTAAATAATATTTTATAAAATGACTGTGTTTTATTGTGTCTTATTTAATATCTAAATTCAGGCATAAATTATGGTATACACTCATACATACTTGTATTGATTTGGATTGCTAAAGGTTTTTCTTCAGATCTGACATCTGCTGTTTGTAAAATTTGTTTCTTGAAACAGCCATTGTAGAAAGTGTGCTTCAAATCCAGTACCAATCTGGTTAAACTCATAAAAATCTTTCTCAAAAAAATCTGTCTTCTCCCCAATCCTCCTGTCAATAACTTTTTTATCTTTGGTTAGGGTAACAGAATGTCTTTTTGTGGATCCTGGCCATAACAAGGTTTACCAATGCAATTTTTCATTACATGGCAACTCCATAGAAGCTAACAAGAAACATAACAGCACAAATGCCAAACTTACCCAAGGTGTGACAAGCAAGAGATTAAGAGGAAGTGTGCCATTGCCAAATTAGTCTTGGGAAATTACAGAAATAAAAGATAAACCCTGACAAATAGTATAAATTTCAAATTTAGGTTTGTCATTGTTTTATACTGAAGAGACAAACTAAACTCCAACTGGCACTTGAACCTTCTGTATTTGTTAAACTCGTAAAAGTCTTAGATTATGCATACCGATGGACAGCTGATGAATGCCTGAATGTGGAAAATTTTGAGGGTAGCATGTAATGGTCGTAACATTTGCTATTAGTGGTGCACAGTATTACCTGAATCTGGAAAATGATGAGGGTACCCATCTTTTCAAAAAATGGTTGTATCTGTCACAAATTAACGGTGAATATTACAAATATAATTTTATTACATACCCATTTAATCTTACATGGCTGATCTGGCACTCTGTATAGATATTCAGTCTGTGATTCTGCATCAAACAAGTAAAATTTCCATATTGCATACCAAGCCTGGAACTACTTTTACAACTTGAAATATTACCAAAGAGAAGTTAGTTGAGGTTGACAACAATATTTTGGGCAAAACGCTTGATAATGAGCTTTTATGTAAAGCAGCTGTTTCTAATGAACACCACACATGATAGAGAGGAAGAGGCCAAGTATTTTACCCATGAAATCTTGTATTGTAAGTTTAAAAATAATTTTAGTCATGTCAAGATTCAAGACACGATTAGAAATCACTCCACATTAAAAGAGAACTCCACCCTGTTTAATTAGACACTTAAGTTGGTGCCTATAATTGTTGACTTTAATGAAACTGGGTGGTTTGTACCATGAACCAGATACCCAATATATCTATTGGCAGATAATTAATGGACAGTAAATATGGCTACAGCATTTGATCTTCAAATGACCTTGCTAACTGCGACAAAGTGCTGAATTGTGAGCACAATGACCTTAAATAAAAAGGATCAACAAAGAAAAACAAACCAACAAATTTTGAACCAAAGACCCATTTGATGTTGTTCCTAGCTGCAGCACTGATGACATAGAGAAGAGACATTCCACAACGGATATCATTTAACAAGGACTTTGGAAATTTTTTACAAATTGTCAAGAAATGGCTAAATTTTTAATTCATGTGCAATGTCGATGCACAAGTGATTAAATACGCAAGGAATATTCAAATTTGGTGACGTCATCAAAATGCACCCATTAACACATTAACCCCTGGAGGTTTTTGTCGTTTTCACCTGAAATGTGGGTAGGAAGCACATTTTGGGGGCTATTTCTAAATATATCCTAATACATCGACCTACAAGAGATTTTCGATTAACCTAATGCCTAGTTGTGTTAGAAACATCGTTTTTCACTGGCTATTTTGCCCGCGCATGAGCAGAAGGGTAAAAGTTGGAGTTCTTTTTTTTTTTTTGCTTAACGGACCCATTATTTTCGTATCGAGGTCACTCTTTATCCCAAATGCCCATCTTATCCTACTTTTTGCAAAGGTTCACCTGTCTGTGTGCAGTTCAGACCAGTCTGTCTTAGATCTGAGGCCAAAAAGTCTAAAATCCGGACACAAAATCGGATTCTGACCTCGGGCGAATTTTGAGTGGAAAAAATTCTGGTCCAAAAAATTACGTTTATCCCTCTGTATTTTGTAGTGCAACTAGAACATCCAACTTATTTGGCATCATTGTAAAGCTACATCTGTCTACCTTTCTATAATACCACCCACTTTAGTGTATCATACATGACCTTGATGCTACAGAGCTCGGAAGTAGGCTGCTACCTCCTGCCGCATAAACGCGGCGCCAGGGGTTAATGTGTTAAAAACCAAAATCACTCAAAAAATCATTTCAGCTTCAAAACATTTGGTCTGCAGAATTTGTGTATATATATATATATATATATATATACACACACACACACACACACACACACACACACACACACACACACACACACACACACACACACACACACACAAGCGCACATTTTTCAGGAGCAACTTTAAGTGAAGGAACATTCAATTTGTGTCTTAATATTACTCAGGTATCACATTTGTTTAGTAAATATGACGTTAAAACTGACATTTGCAACATAAAGGTTGACATATCATGGAGAGCAGCAGCTATTTTGAACATGATGCAAAGTTGTGAGAATCACTTATTGTTACAATGTTGCTGTTGAGACTTTTTATTACTGAGGCACACGATGGAATTTGTATCGTTACATTTTAAATTCTTGCCACTCTTCAAATGGAAAATAAAGAGAAGAAAACATAAAATAATGTCTAGAATTCTCTTGCCAAAAATATATCCAAATGATTCTTAAAACTCTAACTTTTGTGTTTGAGAATGAATATTTGTTTTGTTAAAATATATGCTTATATTTTCACCTGTAGGTTCATAGCATCAATAATTTCTTGCGATGAAAACATAAAATGAATGTATTGTAAATTAATGAGCTTTCTGTATAAAATTGAATATATTTATAGTACAAGTCACATTGGTCATGTATGCACATTTACTCATTTTAAATTAAATATATTGTTCTTTCAAAATTTAACACTAATTTTCTTTAACCAAAGTCTATTCAATCCTGATTATTGAATGTTCTGCACCTTAACTGTCACCAAGAAACTTCCAGACAAAAATTATCTATCGCTATGGACTTTTACAATGGTGGCAATGTACTAAACTTGGGTCAAAATAAGAGTGCGTTGAGTGGAATCGTCACAATCGAGGGTAGTATGAATCTGTTTATCAATATGCATAGCTTTCACTGTGACATCACAGAACACAACATTCAATCCAGATTGTACTGGATCACACCTGTAGGTTCATTTCATCCAGAAATGTCTACATACTTTAACATTGATTTTAATGTAAGCACCTATCGGGGCATCCAAATAATGACCTTCCAAAGGAATATGGATGCATATGAATCCAAATGAAGTGAATACTTGCATTTAAAGGTATGCAGAATCAAATTCTGAAAAATGACACCCATTACTAAAATAATCAGTGTTGAATGCCCACATGACCAGTGTGACTTGTATAATATGTACTGTTATTCTGTGAAATCTGCCCTGAAATTGACCTGGTAGTGTATTCAGTAAGCACGATGTATGAATAAATGATCACTTACTGGTCCAAAAACTATTGTCCATTAGAGAATGAAAAATCCACTTTGCAGTTTAAATCCATATTCTACAAAACACTTTTGAAAAATTCAAAGGTAAATCATAAATCACCATCTCCGCAATGCAGACAGATTGATGAAACAACTGCATAGTATATATCCTTTAATGACTTGATGTGTCACATCTGCCAATGTGGTGGACAAATGGAATATTGTAAAACATATTCGGGCCAAACCCAATACATGTATTTTTAAAAATTTTGGATTACAAAAAATGTCATGTTTTAGTTACTTACTCTAGTTTATGAATGTATTAAGTTTCAATTGTAAGGCTGCAAATCCTATAATTCTGAGAAGCGCACTTGTTTTCTGTCTGAACTTGAAGCAGTTTGTTAAGTCTACAACATTTTCTCATTTGCTGAGTAAAGGTGTTTAATGTTTACTGGCCCTCACTGATAACTGTGTTGCCCACTCAATGTTTCCCAGACTATTATTCCAATAGTGTAACTAGTAAATTCTTGGCTTCAGTATAAACACTTTGATTTTTATCAATAGGCTCTAGAATGACAGCACTGTTTTTAATAGTTTCAACTATAATGTAAGCTTAATCATCCCACTTTAGTTACAGCTTTCTGATTGCAACTTATACAACAATTAACATACACATAGCAAATTCATCTATGATAAGGTGTTAGCCATTTACTTTTATGGGGAGGAGGATTATATTCTTTTTTAGCTGAAATAATTTCTTTTCTCTCATGTTAATTAATATTTTTTCAAATAATATCAATGATATAAAATATGGTGTTATTTGCCTATAAATCAGAGCAAAATATTTTTTGACATATTCACAGAAATTAAACAAAAAAGTGTAGGGTCCCTGCCCCAGAACATTGAATTGTTGGTCCCTAAAATAATAGTGTACCATGTACATATCGTGTTACATTC
Organism: Megalonaias nervosa; assembly: GCA_016617855.1. Lineage (NCBI taxonomy): Eukaryota > Metazoa > Mollusca > Bivalvia > Unionida > Unionidae > Megalonaias > Megalonaias nervosa. Next base: position 106,861 of record JAECUM010000386.1, on the reverse strand, counting down.
AGAAATACCACAGTATACCATGCTACAAAATTTTCTATGCTACCCAGCTCTACACAGATTTAAAATCCTTAATTTGTTCTGATGTCCAAGCAAAATGTATGATCAGGTAATATAAGTGTTAATGCATATGATACCAAGTTACCTTTACAGTACTGCATAAGGATGAGGACCTCATATACCCCATTAGGTGCAATGCTTATGCTGGATTCAACAAAGTGGATGATGTTCTTGTGGCCACTCAAAGTTCTCTGAAAGAAGCATTACACACTGACATTATGCAGAAAATAGTAACTGTGAGATTAAAGATATTTCTACTTAAGCTGTGGACTTTAACCTATTCTGAGTGATTTAGAAATAATAATATGCCACCTCCCTGTCCCAAATGAGGACTGAACCCTAATCATAAAAATATATGTATAAATTTATGTACATTTCCAAAGCATAATGAAACTGATTGAATTCAAAATAATACCTCAGTACTCTCCCTGGATAGTATTCCAGCTTCAAACAAGATGATGAAAATAAACTCTTGGATAATAAAGTAATTCGATCCATTCATACATTTCTCCACATCTGATGGCATCAACATCTGTTTTCAAATATTTGGAGACTATGTGTAGATGTTTTCTGTCAGAGATGGTCAAATTCCGCCAATGAGTATTTTGAGAAAAGTGGAGAAAGTCTTGAGCTTTTTTACTTTTACTAATGGCTTCCATTCTTGATGGTGGATTGATATAATTTCAGTAAATGTGCAAGGTTTTCAAGTTTGATCAATTTCTAACAAGAAATTTTTCAGCTTTTACATGAAGTTATTTAAAGTGTTGCTATTTTTAGTCATGGTAGCCATATCTGATCACAGACTGGTGTCATCTGTACAAACTTAGAAGCCTTTATGCCAACATGCAGAGTATTATTTTTAGCAATGGTAGCCATATTTAATGCTTAATCTGCATCATTTGTATAAATTTGAATTCCTGTCATGCCAGAAGTTTTCTTCTTCAAATTTGGTCAAATTCTGCCAAGCATTTCATGAGAAGATATACAAGTTATCTTTCTATTTTTAGCAATGGTTGCCATATTTCATGACTGATTAACATCATTTGTATAAACCTGAAAGACCTTTATACCCTTTCTCTCAAAAATAATAAAATTCTGTAAAGTGGTTTTTGAAAAGATGTTTGAAGATTTTTCTGTTTTTGGTAATGGTGGCTATATATGATGACAGACAAGCATAGCCACCATTACCAAAAACAGAAAAATCTTCAAACAGCTTCTTTTCAGAAACCACTTTACAGAAGATTCTGTCAACTTCAGTCCAATTCTACTGAACAGTGTTAGAGAATAAGTCACTTAAAGGATTTCTACTTTTAGTAATTAGAAGTGTAAGGCCAGAAATGAGATTCAGGAAGCAGGCACCTGAATTACCCAGAGTTCAAGCTGAATTGCAAAGTTAAATTTATGTTAACTTGCTACATGAAATAATTCCAGAAATGGTGTGCTTCTTACAGCAATATGGATTTCTTTCTTGCAGACATTGAGGTCCTGCTCATTGTTAACAAACATGCGCTTCAGGGCATAGCGGCTCCCATTTACAGCCCTCACCAGAAAAACCACTGCAAAACCACCTGTAACAGTAAATTATATATCATTTACATACATAAATACCTACATATGGCAAGAATGAAAATGAGAAGATTGTGTTAAATGTAAGTTAATAATACACCTACATGTAGTATGAGTAACTGGACAAGCAAAAAATAAAATATCATCCTGGTGAACAAAACTACAGGTACACAAGACAGAACATTATAGACTATTTGAAGCACTTGTCAAAGAAAATTGTTAATCATTCTCACCATGTAATTCTTCACTATTTTCCAACAAATTGGTACACATTACTGTTCATCATGCTGAGTCATCTCCCTTATCGAAATAGAGTATTTCTCCATTAAGTAGTCCAAGGGGCCAGACATTTAAACTTTAATCCAACTTGGGGGTGGAATAATAATTGCAAAGAGATATCTGTAGTAAATAAAACTTTGTAAAAGTTGAGGCAGGCTTCTTTTCAAGCATGGGCTTATTACTGAATAAGCACAGTACACCGTATATGCTCCGTTTATAATAATTCTTCACTTTGTCTAGCTACATGTATTATGGAGTGAAGCTATACATTCCAGCTTACAATGACCAAATGAGCATTTGCAAACTTGTATTCTTTTCTCTGTGAAAGCAAAAACTGCATTTAAAATAATGGTGTAATATTGGTATGAACAATCAGGATTCATACTTGGATTCAGAGGCAGACAGCCAATGGTCCCTAATATTTCTAAAAGGCCATGTCGATTTAAGGGGCCAATATTTTGTGGCATTTACATTTTTTTTTAATTACATATACAGCTAGACATGTATATACATACTTTTTTGTTTTTGTAGTATTTTAACACAAATGAATGTATAATATTTACTGAAATTAAATAAACGTTTTCTTTCACCTGAGACAAGACTTCTTAAGAAATTATCTGCACTCTTCCCAAATTCAATGAAAGGAACTATCGATCATTAAATTCACTGCAATATTTGATATTTATGATGGTGATGATGTTGTTTTGGTCTTTCAGCACATGATAGGCTATACAGGGCTGCCAGAATAACTTGTGGAGGTAGAATCAGAGAAAAGCCATGTAAGAACCACTGAGTCATGGGAAGCTACTGGCAAGCTTTCTCACATACCCACATTGACCAAGCCCAAGACCCACCCCCACATCAGCAAACATGAGATGGCAGATCTGGTAAAGGTCAGCATTTTGGTCACTCTGCCACCTGGGGCCCCCAATTATTGTGTAGTTCCAGAGAAAAACAGTGAGACCTAATGTAGAGAAGTAAAATGATTCTTTTATGTAGATTCAAATTTAACTTAGGCGCTTTACTCTAACGCTGCAGTCATTGCTCAAAGCTGTGTTCTGTTCTGACAGTGTTCTGAAAAGCAAATAGAATCCATTGTACAAAACAGCATTCAATGACATGTAAATGAAAATCAATTCACACATCTGCCAACAGTAACATAATTTTAACATTTCTACTTTTCATTACACTATCATTACCTTGACAGAGTTAAAGATACAAAGTTGACATCAACTTCATAACTGACCACTGCTAAAGAAAGCCACGATACCTATACTGCTGACTTATTACCACTCTCATTTCATTGAGGTATACAGGATCATTAGAGACAAGCCTATTAAGTTGGACAGTATCACCTTTATTAATTGGCCAGAATCATCTTTATTAACTGGACAGTACCACCTCTATTAATTTAGGTCATTTTCTGTGAAAATTCCATTAACATGATGAGCTCATTTGTATGCTCCCTTTACCAATGGTTACTGTTTATTGCCTTGTAAATTGAAAGACATAAGCACTGAACAGTGTAACCAGTCTAGCTAAACTATCAGTCTGTTGGTTAAACACTCAACATCGTAAACACCACATAAAAGAGTCTAATTACCAAACAGGAACATTACGGGCGCAGAGACATATCATTCATAATTAAATGAGCAATCCACAATATTTTTGTGCCATTGGCACAAAAATGCAGCCTAGATTAAACTTGGAAAATATGCATGCATTTCTACCTTATCAATGTGTACATCTGTGTGTCAATTGAAATTAGCAATTTGAAAACACAGCAGAAACACAAGTTTGTATTCCAAATTAATATAATAAACATGCCATTGAAGGAAAGACACTTTATTCCTCTGCTAAGAATTTTCTCATAAGATTCAGATGTACATGTGATAACGCAGTTCTTTTTAACATTCTTACAAAGTTACACAACATTACAGTTCTACATTATCACAGTTCTTCAGTGTACTTGCCCAAAATATGTGTACAACACTCACTAGTACATAATTCCTGTTTCAACTTGTACTACAGCTTAATACTGTACATGTGAAATGTTACTTAGAATAGAGGCCTGCAACATGTCGCACTTCTCATGGACATAATACATCTAAATATTAATAACACGCCAAATGATATGATTAATTTGTAACTTGTATAATATATTTGTATTACTTAAGCTTCCTCCATTTATATACTTAACGTTACGCATTTACTGCCTACAGGCAACATACTTGGAGCATATTTAATGTCTGTTTAATATCATGTGCTATTATGTGGATGTTCATGCACATCATTCAAATGTGTGAGCAGCTAATGTAAATACCCATTATATGAGGACAAAAACACATTAATGATGTAAGGATAAACAACTTTTAACAGGGATATTCTCTCTTTATTAACTGTAAGTTGTTCTCCTGAAGGAAATAACATGTATCTGAGAAACTACAGGCATCAGTTCATCAACATTTATGAAGCTTAGTGTCTGCTAAAGCTGGCCACACAAATATTATAGAGCTAAATTTATTTATTTCAGGTGCTATGGTATTTTGTATAAGTTTTAGAAGATATATTTGTGTTTAAATTTTGTAAATTCTCTCCATAAATTTAATAATAGTATGTCTATGATAAACTAGTAGCTCTTTAGTCACTGTTAAATTCAGAGGTTAAAATCATGGGTGAATACAGTATTATCAGCAACCACTCCAAGGCAATGGTGTCAAGTTACAGTGCTAGCTGAGAAAGTGAAACAAAGAAGCCAGTAGGACAGTTGGATTATGTGTTTGTAAAGCTAATTAAAATCAACTGTAGCAAGTTTACCTTAATACTTAAACACTAAAATTAGTGACCAGTTGTAGGGACATTTGAATCTCTTTTAGTTGGTATAAAGTGCTTACAATAGAGTTGGGTAGTTATAGTTTAATTTTGAATTAATTTGCTGATAAGGATAAAGTTTACAAGTAATTTCCTACTTAATATTATATTTTTTGAAAATTCTAACATACAGTATCAGTGGGAAAAGAGTGTGTACCAAGAGTAGATATATGACTTTACTTTGGATTACATAATTTTGATTTTGTGCATTTTGATATGTAGATTAGAGTTAGATAAAGGGTCTGCATCTAACACAATCAGATCAGAAGTTTAGTTTAGAAAAGGTTATCAGGGAATGCTCTCTGTGAAGTCTGCTAGGATTGTTTTTAAGCCAGGTAAAACATAGTGTAAGGGAGTCAGCATGAAGAACTAGAGGTATCAGAGTTACATTAAAGGTAGAAAAGAGAAATCCTCATGCTTGTGACTAATTCCCCATAGCGCAGTTCCATCAAAGAGGCGCTACTACACAAAGACCATGCTGTACCAAAACTAAGCTGTAAGGAACACACTGTACAAGTTGTCAGAATCTGTACGAGTCACATAAATAAACCAACACCTTTTAATTTTACTTTTAACACTCTTCCATCCCCCACTCCCACAACTACATTTTGGATTTAAACTACGATACTTTATTTGTCCTCATGAAGCACCATACCAAATATAAGCACCATGTCTCCATTCACATAGATGAAGTTCAAGTCAAAAGTAAGATGACTGATAGATGCATGAAAGTGTTTGCTCCTGGAGTGTGGGATCATGGGTTTCTTGCAATTTTTGTACCCAATGTTCCCAAATCTTGACAACCAACTTTTCTTTTGCACACATCAGTCACTACTGGTGACAAAACATTGGATTGCATGATATTTCCATTTTAAAACATTCTTGGGAATCAAAACATTTAAGGTTTTTTGATGTTTGCCAAGTTGCAATGCAAAGACCCTGATGACTGTTAGTGCAATGTATTTTCGACATTTAATTGATGATAAAAGGAACTAAACTTACATGGTGAAAATCTTACAGAAATAAAGAGTTTGACATGTAATTAATGAATTACGTGTCTGAAAGTAAAAATTGTTATGGGAATTATTACAATAAGCGCTGATTGATAATGACTGAACAATAAATGAGATTAAATTCAGGAACAAGAAAGTTCCAAAGTGCAGCTCTTATCAGGTGGACCAGATATATAAGTGCTTGTATGGGCGACTTATGAACACAATAAAATGGCAATAATATAAGCATCCAAGAAAACGATGACAGTGCACTGCATATGACAAATTTAAGGTGGTAAAACTGGAAAAAAGCAAAACAGATTATTTCTTTACCATTATAAATACATTAAGTTCTATCTTGCATTTTTCCTTGTTACTTCGAAATTGTGTGTCCCCCAAATTAGGAAGACACATTTGGAATCCTAAGTGCACCATTAATATATGGTTAATCAGAATATATTCATAAATGGGTAGAAATCACAGCTTGTTTCACTCCATCACTGTCTAATATCTTCAAGAATGAAACTTTCCATTAGGTAACAGTTTATATTTTTTTATTTAGAAAATGTTAGTTGTGACCTGAGGTCAAGAAGAGGACTGTACAATCACAATTTTCTAGAAATTTTTTATTCATGTTTTAAGATCTGAGCAGAAACAGTTGTATTATTGTTGTATCCAGTATTTCATTTGGGCTGGAATTTGATTATTCAAATTCTTTATTTACTGTTAATACAAACTGCTCATCATCTAAAATGATATTCTTGGAAATAGAGACATGCATTTATAGTGAAATTTGAAAGAAGGATATATTCTTGGATTGTATTTTTGTAATTCAACAAAAGACATTTGACACATCACCACGACACAGGCCATCACAGGCACATCAACACTTCCAGTGATAGATTTATTTTAGAATGTCATTAAAGTTTGTTCAGAACTTTAATCATTGGGACTTGTGTTTGAAATTCAAGATTATTTGGAATTTATTTCACAATACCACAAGTTCTTTTTATATTTATGTCACTTTCTATTCTTGGGAAATAAATTATTTTATTGAATTTTACAAAATTTGTTGGTTCTCAATCTTTTCTAACTCTTATTTTAAGAACATAGAGTTGTAACAGTATATTGTTTACTTTGGTCAAACTTTAAGGCTATACTTCTGGCAAATCATGCAGTGAAATATGTTACACTGAATTCTGATTGGTCGTTACTGTCCAGTCTAGGGTACATAATAATCACCAAACAGAATGTAATAGAGCATATTCTCTGCATGATACACACTGAAAACTAACAGGTAGTCTGTTTGAAGGCATTTCTGTTATATTGTCATGGACGAAAATAGTATATAAATCGATGCTAAGTTCATGCCTCTACATAATCAGCATACTGGAAATACAACTGATATGTCAACATATATAAAAGGGCACCACTTACCACTGACAGGCCTTTTAAAGATGGAAAGAATATCATGCTTATATGAGTATCCATAATGAGCCCATTTATCATGAATCATATCTATGTTGGCGCAGCTGTATCGATTTAACCCCAAGTTAATACTGCACATTTTTAATACTTTTCTGATCACATTAAAATATCATATATTAAAATTACAAAGGGAACAAACAAGGTCTTTAACAATCTAGAAGTTTCACCAAATTTGATCGCATTAAAGTTATTGACATGTTTGATTTCTTGGGGTTTACCTGTAATGGGCAGTGTTGTGCACTTTCCATTCCAGATCTTGCATGAATATAATTTGTCTTTGCTCATTTAATTTTAGTCTCCTCCATTCATTTACCAGTATTTTAATTTTCATCTTTGTATGAATTCTTTTCAAATTAATAATTTATTGAATTAATGCTAAATTGTTTATTTCTACCAGTTGTTTTTCAAAACTGTAGTCCCTCAACAATCCAACAATGGACTTACACTACATTAGCAGCCTGTGGTGGCTTTGCAACATAAACATGCATCACATCATATGATATGCTATGTCAAAAATAAGAGAATGAACATCCTGGCAGAAAAAACACTTACACAAGTTTAATTTTCTGATCAATGTATCATATAATGTTTATATTAGTGTGCAATTGCAGCATCTACAAATTCCTTTGAGACATTTGGTTCATATTTTGCTGTTATAAAATGTGTTACATCTGTAAAAAAAAATGTCAATATTTAATGAAATAGTTGACAAAACTTCATGCTGGTAATTATCATTTGCAGTCAACAATAACTGATTATTAGTCAAAAAAATTCAAATACTAAAACCATGCCCAAACTTTGTTGTGTCTGCAGTGACAGTTTTGATTAAATGCAATCACAATGCCCAGTTGTTCAGTAAGAATGCAGTCATTACTCTTCAACATGTTTAGCCACATCATTTATGTCCTATGTGTTGCATTCCAAACTTAACATAAATTTTCATGCCAGTCTGGCAAGTTTCTGATCATGTTTCACCTTGCAATGAGAGTACGTGTTGATCTAATTCATAATAAAAGTCATAGAGAGATAGCACCAACATAATTTCCAACCCAGCTTTTGGAATTTTATAAACTGGTTTGGCGCCAAAATGTTACATCTCGAATTCTAATAAAATAGACCACTCCGGTGGCCTAGTGGTTAGAGCATCCGTCTCAGATGCAAGAGGTTGTGGGTTTGAACCCTGGCCGAGTTATATCAAAGACTTATAAAAATGGAACTAGCAGCTGCCTTGCTTGGCACTCAGCATTAATAGGTTAGTGTTAGGACTGGTCAGCCTGGTGTCAGGATAATGTGACTGGGTGGGACATGCTGCTACATGATGCCCCAGTGCTAGACATCACTATAAACTGTCACACTGCAGGCATCATAGCAATATGACTTAAAAGTTTTTAAAGCTACATTAAAAATCCAAATCAAACACACACACACTCTAACAAAATGCTGGCATCAACTGTATAAATAGCTGCCAGTGTCTACATCAAGCAGAGTTTACTTTATGACAACTTTGTGTTACTCATTTACGATAGCTAGATGTCCTACAAAGCACATTTTTCTTTTAATCTGCACACAAAAGAAAAGTTTGCATACCTTCTTACCATAGTTGCCTCTAAATAAACAACCATTTATATACTGAATTTTTGATCCATAAAGATGGAAAGCAATAAACATTTTAATAAACTGGCAAACTAGTTCAATGGACATACTATTTTGCCTTATATTAATGCATAAACAGTTTGGGTGTCTGAACTGGTTTCATCACAGTCTATAATATGATATATTATTGATACACATATCAACTTGATGGCCTTTCATCTTATCAAGGTCAAAGTGATAGGGAGGTGCTGTTTAAATTTGTTGACACATTGGTTGTATTTCTAGTGTATGGATTACAAAGACAGCATTTGTTCATAAGCTTTTGACATCCACGACAAGATAAAAAATATGTACAGACAACATGTGATTTTTATTCAACCTTGCTGGCTACTTCAGGCTGTTCCATTTGATCAGATGTTGGACTCATCTTGGTTACCACGCCATTTGCTTTGCACTGCATGAATGCTTTTAAAATATATTAGCAATTTTATGTCTTCAGTTCAGTTTGTAAGGCATTATGGTGTTGTCTTCAAAATAGAAGAAATAATGCACTTTCCACGCACATGGAAAAACTCATCTAGAACAAGTTTGAATGTGGAAGCAGAGATGATGAACATCCAAATCCTTAACAGTGCACTTCCCTGCTGATGCAAAACAACTTCTGCAGCCATGAGTGAAAATGGGAATTATTGACAATATCCATTCCCTTTCTACTATTTAACAAAATTACTAAAACTCATGAGGTTTGGAATCTGCCCCACTGCTGAGTCTGTGCTATATTTTATCATGTTACATCTTCAGTCACTGGTTACATTTATCAGTGTAAAAGGAGATATTGCAAACTTGTTCCCCTTGTACAATTTAAGTACATTTGCCACTTTCACACAATGTTTTTCTGTTGCTTTGTATCTATTGGATCAAGTTTGGGTGCAAATATTGGTGTGTTATGAAGATTGTTTAGCTACAGTTAGTTCTGATAGGTTGTTATGGTTTTACTCAGGACTTGAACAAACAATAACCACCAATCAGAATTGAATATAACGTTTTTCACTGCATGAAACATTGGAAATGTAGTCCTATCTGAAAGTAAATAGATGTGAAGCAACAGAGAACTCTGCACAAATATAGTTATCAATGATCAGTAAAGCACTTCAATCATATAATGGGAATAAATCTGAAATGTCTTCTTTACACTGATATATGTTATCGGTGGCCAAGCATCCTGAAAGGATAAAATGATCAACATGGATTGAAAATAATCAGCATGAAATTGTGGAGGTAGGAGATTTCAAACCACATAAGTTAGTCACCTTGTTTTTGTTCATTTGTAAAAGGCATATGGGTGCTGTCAATAATTTTCTGTTACTGACACAGTTAAGTGCATGTGCCTCCAATGGAACTCATACGAATGCTTAACTTAAAAAATAAAAAGGCAAACAACTAACAATTATTCACAACAGCTGAAGATTTAAATAACTTGTAAAGAGTAAGTAAAATTTTATATAAATTCTTCACCTTTTCATATTATTATGGAAAAAGTACTGATACAGCAATATATTGATTAATTGGTTCACCCCCACATAAAATTCAAGTGGGTTTGACATCACATTTCTTCTCAAGAAAACATGAATGGTGTAATACAAGGGTGATTCCAAATGCCATACATTATTAAGTCAAAGAACACTAAAAAGTAGAGAAACTAACTGATTTGAAAAATTAGTTTGCAGATGGTAGAGTGCAGTATGAAATCATTTTTTTTGTTGTGAGAATTACTAAAAATTAGTTTCAAATGTGATATTGCAAGGTGGAGATGTTAATCCAGCTACGTAATGTAATTTCACTTTCCTTTATATCCTTTGAAAGTGATGGTCTTGTGAGTTAATGCCTGGAACTGTCAGGCATACGCTCAGGACTACATTCCATGAGTGAGAAGTCTATGACTCATCATCTTTAAAGTCTGTCAAGAGCCTTGGAATTTTTCTTTCCCATTTGACCTTTGGTCTATAAATCTTGTCACCAATTTAACACCATTAAAACAACAAAGGGCATTCCTTATCAACCAAACAATCACATGTGCTTAGATACATATTCTACAGAATATCAGTTTCTTTGAAATCATTGTTGTTGTTGTAGGGTTTAACGCCATTTTTCAGCACTTGATAGGCTATACATGGTGGCCAGTATAATTGGTGGAGGAAGAACCCTGGAAAACCCTGGGAAGAACCACCGAACCACAAGAAGCTACTGGCAGGCTTTCTCATGTGCCCACATTAGCCGAGCCTGAGACTCGAACTCACACAGACAGAGGTGAGATGGCAGTGATCCGTAACAGTGAGTGCTTTAGACCACTCGGCCACTCATCACATCAGAGAAAAACTATCTGTTACTGAGTCACACTAACTTTATGCCTCTTTACCCAAGTCTAGCCATTAGCTTTTCTGCAGCTCTATCATGATAGTCCAGCGATACAAATAGGGATAGTTTCAATGATATTGCAAAAAATATAGGACAAATAACCCATCAATGTTTAATGAAATCTTTTCTAAACCTGAAAAATTTAATTTTTTTCAATAATATCAATGAGGAACTATCCTATTCAGATGGAATTAAATTGCTGCTAATATGGTGTTTCAAAGTTAAGTAACATGGGCAATTTAAACTGTGGCATTTTTGCCATTCTTTGTTGTTGTTTTATGAGTTTACAAATAAAAATATGATTGATTGATGCCATATATTCTCATGTTGAAGCTTGCAAATGCAATACATGAACTGCAGTCTATGTCTGGGGGTGGGGGGTTTAATGCACTACAGTGACTCAGCCAAGTCAATTAATGATGAAGCAGATTTTTGCAAACTGAACTAAGAGTCTAATATTTCATTTTATTTTTTATGCTTTTCAGCATAAGTTTGCATGGGATAAATTACAGCTTTAAAATATTATTGTATTTCTGGAGAGAGAAACTTGTTAAAAAGAAAATAAACCTGTAAATTTAAACCCCATTCTTATAAAGGGTGAAACAATTCATCGATATATTGATGCATCAATACTTCTGCCATACCGATACACATACTGATCCAAGTGGAAGAGAATCAATACAAAACAATACTTAACTACAAGTTACTTGAATATTTCAGCAGTCATCAATAATTATTAACAATTTACCTTTTGTATTCTTTAAATTCCACAGGCACTCAATTTTGTCAGTAAAAGCAAAAGACAAACCTACCGAAAACACCTGCCTGACTTTTGCAAATTAACTCAAGGTTAAGTGGTTCATAATTTGTCCCCACCCCATATAGCCAATTCTATCCTAATTATCTTGTCTCAGCTGTATGTTCAGTGTAAAGGAGACATTTCAAATGTGTTCCCTACACATTATTAAGTACTTTACTCATCATTAAATAATGACTTTTATCACCAATCAGAACTTAATGTACCTTAATTCCTGCATTTAACACAGGAAATGTTGGCAAAGCAACAGAGAAACTTAACACAAAAATGGTTATTAAATGATCTGCAAAGTACTTCAATCGTACATGAAGAACAAGTTTGGAATGTCTCATTTTAAGCTGAGCTATTTAATCTGTGAATGAACATGAAGGCAGGGATAAATAAAATTAGTACAGAATCAGTGAGGGAGTAAATTTCAAACTGCATGAGTTTGCTGCCTTCTGTACAAACTAAATTTATTTTTTAATGACGGAAGTGTTTTCAATAGTGTCCCTTCATCATTAACAAAAACATGTGCCTGAGGCAGTGGCAGTTGTTATGCATCTGCAGATGTACAATGTGATCATTCTGTTGGTATTTATTCCAACTCCTACACCTGGACTTGTTCTAGATGAGATTCTCCTTGCATGAAGAAACTGCACTATTTCTTCCGTTTTGAAAATAACATCCTAATGCCTTCCAAGTTTAAATGAAGACATGAAATTAGTAATAAGATGTTCGAAAGCATTCATGCAAAGAAAAACAAATGGTATGGTTACCAATATGAATCCTGCATCAGATCAAAGTGAGCAAAATGTATAAGAATGGCATATATAGATGCTACAGCTCATATGTATTTTCAGAATTACACGCAACACAGTGGGGGACTTAATCCCTCCACTTTTCACTCTGCGATGAAGCAATAAAATACTAACAAATCACCACCACACCTTGTCTGGCACACTGATGGCATGTCCACCATGGAGCACTTGATTGGTATTACTGATTGACATCTGAACAGCCATTCAATGAAGACCACCCATGGAAAGACCAATGCATAACTAAGAATTGAATGCTATTTCACCAATCAGTGATCTTTATTTCAATCATATATGGACAGTAGAAATTAATTTGAAAAGTCTTTGTATATTTTGCACATTTAGAAAACTTGTGCACTGACTTGACGAGAGGCCCATCTTGTTGAGCTTCTCTTGAACAGTGTAACTTTATCATACAGTTTAAATATGAAAAGTAATCCTCTGAGGTATAGACAATTAAATTCCAGATAGCCACTTCTGTTTCAAAACACAAACAACAACAAAAAAAAAAATGCTGAATTTACACTTAAATGCAAACCACGTGTTTAGCCCTTATGCAGTAATTGCTCTGTTACGAGACTGAATATACATGTACACAAGTACCAAATAGCTCAATTCTGAATTCACATCTGCTGGATGGGACTGGCAATTTAATTATTTGGAGCTAAATTATTATTTCCATCCGTGATATTTTTTTTTATTTCATTCATCACAAGGTAAGTTTGTTTCAAGTAAAGCAAGGAATGGCATAGTGTTCTTTTTTATAGAATAAGACAATAGTTTTCAAGCAGTACCCCACCCTTAGAAAAACTTAAATGGTCTCAAGCTATAAAGACTTGGCTTCAGCGGATTTTCAGCAGAAATCAAGGCAGTGACCATTGTAAACAATGTTATAAAATGTGAGCACCAGATGTCAAATGCAACTTGGGAAAGGTATATTTCTATCAAATGACTTGGTGCATTGCATGTAATAAATGTAGCTCAATTATGGTCCAGTCAATATGAAAGATTTACTGATTGAAATTTTAAAAGTCATTGGATGATGATCCTTGAAAGACAAAACATCATGCATGATTTACAATCACATACCATTTCAAGAATCAAGTGATCTTAACTTCCATTTAAAATTTTTTTAAAAATGTTTGTTATTCTGTACATTTGGAGAAGGCTGATTGAAATATTTTGCAATATGTTTACACTATTACTTTATTCAAACCAACTTACGCACCTTAAGGTTTAGACAATTAAATGACAGCCACTTTGGTTTTAAAAAAAAGAGCAAGTTCTAAATTTACAAATCACGTAACGACCCAGTCACATGGTTGAATAAGCACACTTGTTCAGTCTTAACTATACATGTACTCCATGGGACTGGCCATTTAATTTATGGGGCTTGATTGTTCTTTCCAACAAGGATATCATTTTAGTTATTACATTCATCACAAGATAAATTTCAAATAAGAAATGGAATGGCATGGTTCCTTTTTATAACAGAAATCTCAAGTTTAAATCACACTTCTATAATCCTGTGATTGGATGTCAGAAGAAATAGTACAAGATATTACTGAGAACTCATCAGGGCTGGATCAGGGTCCCTATCCCCCCCCAAAAAAAAATGTACACACACACAAACATACAGTCACATGTCACTTGAAATTTGACTCATTTTATTCTTGCACTTGTTTTGGGGCACTTTGGGTAAACAGAGACAAACTTTTGCTTTGGTGCCCTTTTAACATGATCTGGCTGTGCTCATGATTTGGGTAACTATCAGAACTTGTGCAATATTGTTTCACATCAGCCAAATATGAATGCAATTTTGTTGCAAGTTGTCTGTCGTCTATCATTCATTATCATTCTATTCACTGCAGAGTGCAATAATACTGAATTTCATACAATACTTAGCAAAGCATATTGCGCGAACTGCAAGAGAAACAAGGAAATGAATGTGTCTGTATATTCCAATAATACAGTATTGAGAGATTTTTATTAAAAAAACGATTCATTGCACCAAATGTACTCTAAATAGATCCATTAGCACTTTCTGAAGTTTTTGTTTTGTGTTAAGTATGTGTGTGTGATTTGGATTTTTAATATAACTTTAACAAAATTTCAGCCATATCACTACGATGTCTGCAGTGTGACTGTTTATAGTGATGTCCAACACTGGGGCATCATGCCGCAGACAAGTAGCATTATGTCCCACCCATTCACATTATCCTGACACTAGGCTGACCAGTCCTAACACTAACCGCTTAATGCTGAGCGCCTATTGAGACAGCTGTAACATATTTTATAAGCCTTTGGTATGACTCAGCTTAGGTTCAAACCCACAACCTCCCGTATCCAAGGCAGATGCTCTAACCCAGGGATCAGCAACCTATTTTACATAGCGTGTCACTTTTTTCCTGATTAATTACAAAATGAATGAGCAAAGAGAGTAACACTGTTAAATTCAAGATTTTTGGCTGCCCTTTGCGTGCCTCACAAAACCTCTTGACATGCCACCTTATGGAATGTGTGCCTTAGGCTGCCAACCCCTGCTCAAACCACTTGACCACCGGGGTGGTCGTTTCCTGTTGAGTAGAAGATTCTGTAGTAAGCAGTAAAAAGCACTAAACCAATATGAGATACATGAAGAGACCAAGCTTGGTTTTGCTGCTACTGATAGGTCTTTTATTTCTGTAAAGCCATGTTAGAGAAATTTAAAACTGACACCTATCCTTTTATCAATTGATTGCTCAAGGGAGAAAAAGAGAGATGAGGAATCAATCCCTTATCTTCCAGTGAATTCATTTTAGCTGCAAAGCAGTATATCAAATACAGAAATTGGCTAAATACTATTGAAAGAAATTGGTTTGCATACTTTACTTTTAGTTTTTTCATTTTTTTGTCTCAGTAGCCAAATGCTCCAATAATCATAAACAGGAAACTGCATTTAAATAATTAAAAGTCTTAGATCTATATTAGGATTAGGTTATTCACGCCTCATTTCCTTATTACCAATTAGTCTGTTTCTTCATGATAAAAATAGTTTTTATATTTTCCTTACAAGAATGATCAAATAATAGGACATGTGGATAGAACCATGTAGAATGCCTTAAATTTGTTGAACATATGAGATTTGACAGTTTTCCACATTATTATTCATTTCAAGAACACGCTGAGGTCAGATTTATTAGAAACAATTACTAAACTTCTGCTGTTGATGACTGAACCATTATTTCAGCTGTAAACTAGAACGCACAAAGTCAAATGGCTTCTCGTTAGAAACGCACCTTTCCCATGCTGAAATTGACATTGTCTTCTGATGCTAGTTTATAATAGTGTTTATAATGGTTACTATCTTTATTTCTGCAGAACATCTGCTCAAGCTAATTCTTTATTAGCGAACCCATTTAAGTTTCCAAAGGGTTATATCATTTGAAACAATTTTACCTTGTAATGCATGAGAGAATTATAAATATGCCCCAGTCAGAAAGAGACATAAATTAACTGACCAGTCCCATACAGTAAAATCCAGTAAGAATTGAACTAAAGTTCTAGTTGTGTATAAGATGTATATTCAGTCACGTGATTGGGTCATTACTTTACAAGGACTAAACACATGGTTCACAGTTAAGTGTAAATTCAGCGGGTTTTTAAAAAAAAAAAATTTTTTTTTTTTTTTTTTTTTGGTGTTTAAACAAAAGCAACTGTCATCTGGAATCTCAATTTAATTACCTCAGATAGTTACTTTTCATTTTTAAACAGTAGCATAACTTTGCACTGTTCAAGAAAGGATCAACAAGGACAGGCCGTGCTTAAGTTTGTTAATATTTCTTTGAATAAAGTAAAGCATAAATTTGTTGCAAAAGGTGTTAATCAGCCTTTTGTAAATGAAAAAAGGACAGCAGTATTAGTACAGTTTTCAAGGCATCGCGACTACATTAATATTATCTAAACTTTGATATTGCATAAAATCTATTACATAGTCTTCATCAGAACTAGGCAATGTGTATAATCATCTGATAAAGATGTAGATAAATTGGCATCTCTCTCTCTCTCTCTTGCTCAAGAGCATACTTGCAGGAGTCATATGCAGTAAATACAGTAAGCCATGCCCATTTGATAGAGACCACGTACAATCCATGGTGGTCATTTTGATCGACTCTGTGGGAAAGTGTGGTGTGCAAAGCAATTCTCTGCAAACCGCCGCGGCAACTCCATCAGGATGCGTGAAGAGATGGTGGATGTTATTTTTATTAATCCTCTCCACCAACGCATTGTGTGGAGTTCTGAAAATACACGCAAGCTGTACTGTAAGTCTAAGTCTACTGGAAATAAAACAAATGTCAACACACACAAATGGGTACCACCTACCACAGACAGACCTTCTAAAGATGGAAAGATAATCAAGTTGATACATGCACTAATAATATATCATATCAGAGGTTGTGTATCATGAATCAAATTGATATGAAGCACAGGTGTATAGTGTCACCCATAATACTTAGAATCAAAATTATTGCCTTATGTTATGTATTTTAATAATTAAGCAAAGACATATCAAAACACTGGTCCACTCATTTTGTTTTATGTAGCTTATGGTCAAAAACTGTCAATAACACCAATTAGTGTCCAACTCGGTTGAGGCAAATACTGCCATCAGTTACGCAGTTTCCAGTCAACTTTTTGAGCTTTTTAGGATCAACTGAATATATTAAATATTATGTTTATCAAGCAGTAATAAAAAAAAACAACTGAATATAGCAGCTCTTTTTCAGCTAACACCATAAACAAGAAACAACCATCACTGTCAGCTACCCCATTAACGTTCTGTGACATCATTATGGAGCAGGTCTATTCTACTCATTAATAACAATGTTGAAGGTATAAACATCATCAATGGGAATAACTGATGTGTGTACTTTCAAAATTAAACCTATTTATCTGCTGGCAATATTTGCTATTTAAGGCATACATATTTTCACTGGAGAAATGAAACTAAGAGCTCTGTATAAATATATTTGGAACACGAGTACTGCTGAATTAAAAGAAAACGGAATCCAAACAAGTTGAGTATTAGACAAGTGTAACGTAATTAAATCAAACCCCTTCGGCTAATTGATGGAAATCTTGTACAACTCAAGTGGCTGAACTGTGCACAAGTCATAAG
Source organism: Megalonaias nervosa (assembly GCA_016617855.1). NCBI lineage: Eukaryota > Metazoa > Mollusca > Bivalvia > Unionida > Unionidae > Megalonaias > Megalonaias nervosa. The sequence goes on along the minus strand of JAECUM010000386.1, from coordinate 88,828 downwards.
CTCTCTGCAAGTTGTAATTTGGACGATGATTCATATAACGAATCACGCCCCCTGCATTGCTTGTATACTCCAACAGACAAGAACTTGCTGTCATAGTATGAAGACTACCTGCCAACAATGGCCTAGCGCATACCTTCTGCAATCACATCTTCAACAGTAGCTGTAAACTTCCCAACTGTGAATGTCTTTCCAATGAAAGCATTCTGCTGAGTTGACGTCTCTATTTTTGAAAATAACTTCTTCATGTCGGGTCATAGATTTTTGTCACAAAGGTCGTCAGCTTCTCTCCTGTCCTTAACAATGACCATTCCCAATAGACATAGAATCACTTTTCCTCGCCTCTCTATTCAATTTCGTGATGTCCACAATGTTGTAATCACACTTTTGATACAAAACGCTGCCAACATCTAGCGCACCTGATACATTAACACGGATTGTACCTCTACAATCTCGTCTTTCGACTAAAATCACGTGATTTCGATGGCACTATTTTCTTGTGGTTCCGTTAGTCTGTTTAAATACGTATTAACCCAATCAATGTGGCGAAGGAAAAGGCGGTGTTTATAAATCAATCTGAGGTATAAAACGCACCAAGAGTTTCTATTAGTTAACTATCCCTAACTTATATTGCCGGACGGTCGATGAAATCCCGCGAGATTTTTAACGTAAGTAATTATCTATTCGACGGATGAAAGAGAATTCGGTAGCGGACTACGTCCGTTTAGAAAAAAAGACAAAAAAAAAAAAAAAAAAAAAAAAAAAAAAAAAAAAAAAAAAAAAAACAAGCATAGCCAAAAGTCCGTCACTAAGAGGTTTATGTGACCTGGGTTTGTATCTGGGATTATATCGACAACCGGAAATCATAAACTAGAAATGTCAATATGTTTATCCTGCATAAATCTTATATGACGTTTAAGAGGAGGGTATCAGAATATTGGCTATCTTAAATTAAACATTTTTACACACAAAAATGCGCCCTGTAATGGCAGCCACATGTACTTTGGGTCAGTATCGTCAAGCATATCTTGTTTTCATTTATCTGGTTTCCGAAGACAAATACTATTTTGCTACATCATCGGGCAGAATTTTTGGCGTTTGCAAATTTGTTCTGAAGAAACTGATACAATTATATCAGCCCTACAGTTACTTAAACTAGCTTGCGTCACATTTAATATGATGAGTGAAATGTATTCTCGGAAGAAAGACCTAAAGATTGAGAGTGAGGACATGTGTTTCAATATATTATCTCTACGACAGAGAAGAGAGCGTATGTTTGTGACTACAGGGGGCAAATAGAGAAAGAGATAGGTACATTATAAACTGTGTGTATGAAAAACGGAGAAAGTGTGTACGTGCGTGCGTGTGTGTATGTGTGTGTGTGTGTGTGAATATCCATATTTTAAAAAAAAAAAAAAAAAAAAATGTAGACATACATTTTGTGGGAATATTCTCTTCAATAAAATAATTAAATTTTGAAAACGTATCTGAAAAAGTGTATATTTCTGTATTAATTTGCCTCGGCGCATGTTCAGCAAGGAATCCAAGGTGACGTTAATCAAGAAAATATATATATATACTATTGACTACGCACAGGAATCCAATCCTAGTAATCTCACATTTATTAATTTTTTTTTGTTTTTTGTTGGGTTTTTTTTGTTTTGTTTTGTTTTTTTAGTTTACAAATATGAACCCTTACTCCGAACATCCGAACATTGTGTGTAAAAGATGAAAAGATGTATCTCTGACCCCTGGTGTTATTGATTACTATCTTAGCATATACTTTCATTGATTATTATAATAGCCTGTATTGTCATTGATTACCATAAGAGCCTGTATTGACATTGATTCCGATAATAGCGTGTATTGTCGTTGATTACTATAATAACCTATTTTATCAGTGATTCCTATAATAGCCTGTAGCGAATTTAAGAAAATACCACCTTTAAATTTTCTAAATCACATGTTTTAAAATATATTTTGAATTGCATATTGATAATGTTCAATTTCTATAAATTCTAAATATTAGCGTTTCTTTTAGTAATAAGAAGGTGAAGATAATTAAAATCCACACACGTTTCCAATGATGTTCGAGTCCCTCTTTTGATAATAAAAAGATGGTGTTTGTAATCCAAGACCACCTACGTTTTTAATGCAATCCTAGTCACTCTTTTTGTAAAAAAGGTAAGGGTGGTTATTACAAACCATCCAATGTTTTTAGTGCTGCTCGAGTTTATGACATAATATAATGAATTTAATTATTAAGTTGGAACAACAAAACAATTTAACCGATGTGTAACATATTATGACCAACTTTTTATCAAAAGTCTGGTCATTTGTTACAATTAAAATATCTTGTGTTTGGACTCTATGGTCATGATCTAAGTGACAGAAAGAAGAACAAATCAACAAGTTTCGTGAAACTCAACAATTTAATCATCAATGTTATAAAATGAAAATTTTAGAGGAATGTACAGTATTATGAACTAAATCCAAAACAATCCTGAGAAAGTTATTTTAAAGTCCAAAATAATTAAATGTTCCCTATAAATTTCAGATTCGGAAATGTACTGGTCCGCCAAGATTCGTAATGACAAATTCGCTTCGTAAAGAACTCCTTTGAGTAATGCACAATAGTTCCAAAATAATATTATAGTCCAATTAGCACTTTCTGTTTCCGCTGAATAATCCAAACAAATGGGGAATTTTTTGTCTAAAAAATATCTAAATACAGCATGAAATATGTCTGCAGACTTGATGTTACAACAAGAACACAAGAAATAAGAATAAGAAAACTACTTAGTCTGAGCTACTTATATCAAGGCGAAAACCTAAAACACGCATATTGTCACTACAGCTACGTGAATTATCCCAAGTTCCCAACATCGTAAAAAAAACAAACCCATGATTTAACCCATCCAATGGGAACTACTTAAGTCTTCTAAGATACCACCTGACCGACCTGTCCAAAGGACAAAAGCACAAAACTTGTAAACATATTTACTAATAATTATATTACTAGTAACTTTCAACACGTACGTAAGCATCTATTTATAGAGCCTATGTAATTTTACGCTCTTTAACATCTTAAAATAGACCATATGCACGTATACCAAATCCAGCTATAGATAGTCGCTACAATTTATAGCCATGAATAAAAATTACACAAATAAAACAAAATCACGTACCAAAAGTTACAAAAACTATAGATATAAATAGCACGTGTGTTGTCCTAGGGTGTGAAGAAATGCAGTGCAAAGTAACAATCATACACGTTTTCTTTTTCTTTTTTCTTTTTTGAGACCAGAAATGTTTAATTACTTATTTGAAACTAACGTTTTATGCCTCTATGAAGTTACGATCTTTATTCTGGTGAAGTTGTGATTTTAAGGGAAATTGTAAAACTGATGTCCGTTCCTTTGAATACATGTTTTCTTTTCAACAAGCCAAGTATTGCTTGTGGTATTTTCAGTTAAAGTTTTAAAAGAGCCAAACTAATCTCTAGATTTAGTATGACGAGTGAAATGTACTCTGTGAAGCAACAGCTAAAGATAGATTGGGGGGAGAGTGGGGTTCAATTCGATACTTTTTCCGAAATTCTAACGACACTTTTCGCAGTTAGCCTCTCTTTGATTGCTTATCGTCTGAAATAGGCACCATTTTTGCTGATTTATAGTGACAGTGAGAAGAATTCTGTTTGAAAAAAATTTATATTTTTAACATTATGGGTCTCTAGTTGATATTTATGCCGGCTTGAGCACATCATTGTTAGAGGTGGTTAAACTCAAATGCTCTAATTTCTCCTGTCTTAAAGGTTTATTTCTTTTACGTTACGTATAATCTGCTTTCCTAAAATTTGGAGTTTATCTCGAATCATTATCTCATTATAAACCATAATCGAATGCCAACAACTGTTTTGGATAGTAGATATCTGAGTAATGCGAACTCCAAATGTACCGGTATGGTTATAGAGGTTATAAGGATGGTTGGAGCGGTAGTTTTGTTTACAAGAGAATGAATAGGAGTCACGGGAGTTATAGAGAGATAGGGAAGTTTGTCTTGTTAATAAGGGATTTAAATTGTATGTTATACTCCTTCTTTTAAATACTACCCAGTTGGGTCAGTAGATGAGTGGGTGTTGGTCATTACAAACGGCGTGTTGAATAGTAAATGTTGGGTATCAGTTGGAGTAGAAATATTAATGATGGTCACTCCAAATGTTAAACGTATATACATTTTCAACATTAAAATTCCCATTGTCCATATATATATATATATATATATATATATATATATATATATATATATATATATATATATATATATATATATTATATATATATTATATATATATATATATAACAAAATCGCGGTCTAATAGTAAATTCCAGTTGTTCCCATAGGGTCCCACCAGGCCATTGCTAAATTCCGTTTGGTCTTTGGCAATATCGGAAACTGAGCCAGTTTTCCCCACAAGCAATTCAGAATGACTTCAGCAACCAACTGTCTTACGTCTATTGCCGAATTCAGTTCCAACTAACATTATTTTTAGAGTACTAGATATAATGGCAGATCTTGAATATGAATTTCTCGAAATTTCTCCATGTATTTATTTACATGGAGCCTAGGGGGAAAATAGTATAATATTTAAATTTCATTTTGGTTCATTAAGCACAATACGTCTGCTACTCGCGACTCATCACACGCTAAATTTAGTAAAGAAACTGAGTTTGACTGCTGCTGCAGCACACAATTTAGTGTAAAAACCTCTCTCCATTTTCTGTCATAGTATATAAGCATGTTTGTGAGTACAGTGTGTGTAAACACTACTACCTTTCGCTGGAACACCCAACGTTGATACAAAAGTACACCAAGCCATAAGCCGATGTTGGCGTTACTTGATACAGTGTAATCATCGCGTTCTCTTATTTGTGTGCTGCAAAATGTTCTAGATTAGCAAATACAAAATGTATAATTAAAGTCAGGTCATGGTCAAAACTTTTGTGTTGAATCGGCGTATCCTCACAAACTTTGTACGTTTTTCAGATTACCAAATTGCTACCAGACTCTTGGAAAAGGGTATCAGACTGTCTATGTCCTAGTTAACTGGAAGGATCCAGTCCCAAAAGTTTTGCCAGAGCAGGATTTGTCTATCGGGCATAGGAGACCAAGAACAGTGTTTTAGTTGTGGTGTGAAACTTCACGAGTGGAAGTATAAAGATGCAGCTTATTTTGAATATTTCAAATGGTCTCTGTGCTATCGCTACCTTTCCCTGGTTGGTCCAGAATATGATTATTATTAATAATTTTAGAAGAGAGTTTACATTTGGTCCTGCCAGAAAAAAATGTATAGGAATTTGTACGGGTTCAAGGTAGACGCAAAGAGCAATTTCACTATTCATTCTGAGATATAATTATGATAGAAAGGTATCTGAACGTTCTAAAAGACAGTGAACAAAGCTGAAGAAATAAAGTATTGCTTTATATTTTGTCATAAGACCTTTTGCGAACATCTTATAAAACTTGCCATGCCACGGGGTCTATAAATAAAACACAGTAAAACAAATACGAGAAATGGACTTATATGACGTGTTTTTAAATTTTCATTGTAATTATTATTCACGAGAATATACCAAAAACGTAAATGTTTTGGTCTTTATTTGTTTATAATTTATGGACACGGTATTCCCTAAGTCAGGGAAGTTAACTTTGTTTATAAGGAAATCCCATCACCAACTTCCGTTCATGAGAAACTGTGACTACTGGCCAGTCAAAACAGCGTGTGGGTTAGCAGTTGTAGGGGTAATGGATAGTATTGGTGGGGAATAATGTATAGTATGCCATTGAATACTTGGTCAGTAAGTGAAGTTTTAACATTACACCCGTTAGACCCCAGCGTCCCATTTTCATGTTGAAAATATTCTTAGACGCCGTTGTGCCATTCCCATGATATGTTCCCTTTAGAAGCCATAGTGTCATTTAAATCTTAAATTCTCGTTAGATGCCAGAAAGCCATCTCAGTGTTAAATTCCAGTTAGAAGCCAGAGTGCCATTCCCATTTAAATTCCCGTCCGATGCTTGATGCCCTAGGGCCATTTGCATGTTAAATTCCCATTAGACGCCAGAGAGCCGTCTAAATGTTAAATTCCCGTTACACGCCAGAGTGCCATTTCTGTAACGGTGGCCTAATTTGAATTCCCATTATCTACAAAGTGTAATTTATGTCAAGCGACAGTGGGTGGCAGTGTTTTGAAAGAAATCAAATTCTAGGCTATAAAAAAATTCTAAAGCTTACTTGGGGCTCTTACACGATTTTTAACGGATATCGTTTTATATGAGAAAGCTATTGTTGTGTATATGCACATGCATTCCAGCTACATTACTTTTCTTTCACTCCACTTGAAAGATTGTAGCGATTTTGGAGGTGGTGGCGAATGGTAATGATGTTTGAAAGGCAGTGGCTGGGGAGAAGATAACTTTATTTATAAGGGGATAGTAGGGAGGTAAAGGCATAGGGTTGCTGATTTTGATTATAAGGAATTAAATTGTAATTTTTATTCCCCTTTCTTTATATCCTACTCCAGTGGTGAAGTGGGGCACCCTAGCTTCAACGGAAATCCCAGTCAAAAAGGTCGTGGGACACTCTAGCCTCAGCGGGAATTTAACATGGGGAAATATGGATACCCTAGCCTCAATGGAAATCAGTCAAAAAGGTGCTGGGGCTGTTTAGCCTTAAGAAGAAATTTAATATGGGGAATATTCCTGGGGCTGTTTAGCCTCAAGGGAAAATTTAACATGGGGAATATTCCTGGGGCTGTTTAGCCTCAGTGGGAATTTAACATGGGGAATATTGGGTCACTGTAGGGACAAGGGAAAGTTGAACATAGGGTGGGACTCTATAGGGACAATGGATATCCCAGTCAAATAGGTCGTGGGGCTGTTTAGCGACAAGGGGAATTTATTATGGGGAATACAGGACCGGCACTTTGGGGACAATGGGACTTTAACATGGAACTATTGGGTCTGTATAGTGACAAAAAATATTGGGACTGTATAGGGACAATGGGAATGGAACAAGTGGGGTGACGTCACGATACTGGACATTGGCTACAATGTCATCCAGGCGTTATATAAAGTTCTATGTCCCGCTCCGCCAGGCATTCTATAAAGAGGTACGTCCCGCTCCGCCAAGCATTCATCAAGTTCTATGTCCCGCCCCGCCAAGCGTAATTGCTTTTATATGTAGTATATTGGGTTTGTATAGGAACAATAGGAATGGAACAGGTGGGGTGACGTCACGGTGCTGAATATTGGCAACAATGTTGCAAGAAGCTGACCTCAATCGGGCCAAACGGTGACAGCGGAAAAAAAATTTATAATGCCTGGCGGGGCGGGACATAAAACTTTATAGACATAGAATCACCTACCAAACAATCCACAGTGATGAGAGTGCAAATTTAAAATACATTTTTATACAAAACAACACACTCATACTAACAAAGTCCACGTTATTAACTATCAATACATTGTGGAGAAAGAAATTATTTATCTACAAAACACACAATTACCTACAATCACCTCAGCAAAAGAGTTAGTGGTTCTAGTCACACTACTTCACATTCACGCAAAACAAATACGCTGAGCAGGGACAAGGCTTTTTTCTTGTTAAGGGCAAAAACAAACACAAAGACATACAAATGTACGCGCGCACACAAACAAAATACACACACACAAACACAACACACACACACACACACAAACGAACGCGTGCGTACAATAACACTTACATATACACACGTTTTGTTAAGGAATAAGCTTTTTGTTAAGGGAAGAAAACAAACACACATACATACACACACACACACATACAAACGTACGCAAATGCACACAAACACATACAAACACACATACACACACTTCTTTACGGGATAAGTTTTTTTGCAAAGGGAAGAAAACACAAATACATACAAACACACACAAACGTACGCAAATGCACACAAACACATACACACACGCACACACACATACACACCTTTTTGTTAAGGGATAAGTTCTTTGCTCAGGGAAGAAAACTGTTACGTGTCTAGGCTCGTACAAAAGTAACAAGAAAAGAGTGAAGACAACAAGCTTTGTAAAATTTAACAAAATAATTTATTTCCCTAGAAAAACAATGTAAAAATAAGAAAAAGAACTTACGGTTTACGAATCAAATCCAAAATTAATCCAAGAATTACAAAATAGAAGTCCTATCAATTAAAAGTCCTACATGAATCACAGTTCGAATCCCGATGAAATTCAAGATGTAGGCGATGACATTTTCGATAGTCAGCTTTGTCCTGATGTGACAACAGTTCTTTGTTGAATCATAAAAAATAATATTCCAGTTTGGAATTCCGAATAATTTTCAATAAATGTCTTTGTCCAAGAATCAATTTAGGAGCACTTGTATTCCAGGGTAAATAAATTAATAATTCAAAAAAAAAAAAAAAAAAAAAAAAAAGTGGTCACAACAAACACCTTTGAGCTTCAGAGGTTTTAAAGCACAACTGGCTATTTCTTTTTATAACAATGAGTTATAAGACTATCTAAAACGCAAAACAGATTCCCGTCTGAGGGTCACCTGGTCATCTTACCAGAACATCATGCATAACATCACGTACTCTAGTATGGCCTTAGCTAAAATCGATGGTTCTCACTCTGGGAAAAAAAATAAATAAATAAACCTATAAAAAAAAATTGTTTACTCAAAACTGACACTGGTTCTAAATCAAAGTCAGCAAATAGATACAGTGTTTCTACTACTGGCTGTTTATCAGGTCAAACAGAACTGAAATGAATTTCTAAAAAAAATCAAATCCAGTACACATAATTATCACTGCAACAACATGTAATGGAATAAAATACAAATAAATTTTTTTTACAACTAACAAACAAGTAATTAAATTACATATACATAACACTTCCACCCATGAAAGAAAAAGAAAGATTTATATAATCATGCTTTCTTTTTACCATAGATTAATTATATGAGGTAAACAAAATTACATAAGAAGAACTCTTATGAATTATACAAATTGTACATGAAATAATATTTATATACACGGGAAAGTGCATCTGCTATTAAATTGTATTTTCCATTGATGTGCCTGATGTCATTATTATATTCCTGTAACAACAAACTTTACCTTAATCATCTCTGATTTTTGTTTTTCATCTTGTCGATGAAAGTAAGGAGGTTGTAATCACTAAACACAACAACCGGAGAAGGAGCTGAACTAATGTAAACTTCAAAATGTTGTAATGCCAATATCAAAGCCAAACATTCCTTCTCGATTGCTAAATAATATCTTTGGTGCTTATTTAATTTCTTAGAAAAATAGCACACTGGATGATCAACACCATTTTTATCTTCTTGAATCAATACTTCTTTAACTCCAACATCACTTGCATCAACAGACAGTTTAAATGATTGACTCAGATTTGGAGCTGTAAGAACTGGCGCACCTTTAAATATGGCCTTTAACTTATCAAAAGCCTCCTGACATTTTTCAGTCCAAAGAAACTTGTTTTTCTTGCTCAATAAATTTGTCAGGGGTTCAGCAATATTAGAAAAATTGGAACAAAATTTCCAATAGCATCCAGCCATACCTAAAAATCGCATCATTTACATTTTACTGACAGGCACAGGGAATTCAGAGATAGCCTTGACCTTAGCATCTATTGGTTTAACTTCTCCATGTCCCACAATATGTCCAAGAAAAGTTAAACAAGCATGACAGAACTCACTTTTAGATAAATTTATTGTCAAACTCGCATCAGTGAGTCTGTCAAAGAATTTCTGAATTGTTGCTAAATGTTCTTTCCATGTGTTATTTTAAATGATGACATCATCGATGTAAGCATCACAATTATCTAGACCAGAGGTAATCATATTCGATAAACGTTGAAAAGTATTTGGCGAACCCTTCATCCCAAACGGCATCACTTTATATTCATAACGTCCATCTGGAGTCACGAATGCCGAAATTTCCTTTGCCCTTTCCGTTAGTGGAATTTGCCAAAATCCTTTCAGAAGGTCATATTTGGTGACATACTTGGCATTTCCAATTTTATCAATGCAGTCATCGATTCTTGGTAATGGAAAAGAATCTGTTTTTGTCACACTGTTCACCTTCCTATAATCAGTGCACATACAGAAAGTTTTATCTGGTTTCGGAAAAAGTATACATGGTGAACTCCAGTCACTTTTACTGGGCTCTACGAAATCATTCTCCAACAAATACTGAATTTCTTTTTTCAAGTATTCCTGTTTGAGAGGGTTCATCCTGTATGGGTGTTGTTTCAAAGGTTTGGAATTTACAATTTCAACGTCATGAAGAAATTATTTTGTTTGTTCTCGTAGGAACATTTGGAAATAAGTGCTCATATTCAAATAATAACTGTTTAAGTTCATTCCATTCTTGTTGTTGCAAATGTGAAAGTTTCTGGTCCAGATAATTCATAATTTCCGAATTCCGAAGACTTATCACTCCAAAATCAAATGAGTCCGATTGCAATCCTTCACTTAAATCTTCAGTGAGTGGGACAGGTACAACTAAATTAATTGCATGATTAACCTGGCTATCTCTCTCAATATACTAGTACTCCTTTAATTTATTTACATCAGAGTACTATTATTGGAATTTAACTCATTCATTTTCTTCTTAATTTTGTAAGGGCCGTAATACCTAATTTGAAGAAAATTTTGAAGAATGAGCAAGAGATACAGAACTCTATTACAATACTCAAAAGTTCTCTCCATTGAAGATCTGTCAAACCATAATCTCACTTTTGACTTGAACTGCTGGATGCCAAATTCAAGCATAATTGGCTGGAAAATTCCAGACATAAAATTTGACCCTTGATCAGATTGGACAGATTTGGGAAGGCCAAATTGAGTAAAAAAAATCTTTATCAAAGCCTTTACTATTGTTTTTGTTTTAATATTCCTCAAAGGAATTGCCTCCGGGAATCTTGTTCACGCACACTTAATGGTCAACAAGTATTGGTTTCCGGCCTTGGTCTTAGGTAAGGGACCAACACAATCTACCATAATTCTGCTAAATGGTTCGTCAAATGCAGGAACAGGTTGCAGATGAGCTTTAGGTATCTTCTGATTGGGTTTCCTACCATTTGACAAGTATGACAAGATCTGCAATATTTACAAACATCACTTTTGATTTTTTGGCCAATAAAAGTGATTCAAGATCTTGTGATAAGTCTTATTAACTCCTAAATGACCAGCCAGAGGAGTTTCATGGGCCAAACTAAGTATTTCCTGTCTGTAAGATTTTGGAACTACAATCTGATAGTTCACTGACCGCTCATCACCAGCAGGTACCTCGGGAGGTCTCCATTTTCTCATAAGAATTTCATTTGTAATGAAATAACAGACAGGTACTTCAGTGGCTTCAGTTTCACTAATGGCCCTTTGAAACAAACAGGAGATCCCAGGATCTTTTTCCTGTTCGACGACAAGTGATTGTCGTTTGTCACACTGATTAGAATAAAGAGAATGAATAGTTAAAAGAGGATCACTGTGATCAATACCTTTTGACTGATCCAAACAAGGAGTGAAAGTGACCACATCAAAAGCCTGACAAAATCATTTGTCAGCTAAGGGAATACATTCCTTATCAACATCATTCTCAAGAACGTTCCTTGCCATACCTCTAGTAACTGCACAAGCTGGGTGTAAATCAGGGAATTCTTTTTCAATTGGATCGACTTTCTGATCCAAAGAAGGCTTGTCAGTTACAAGTGGATTAACCACAACCTTCTCTCCAGCTAGGTCGTTGCCTAGTAATAAACGAATGCCCTGAGCGGGTAAAGAAGACACTATTCAGACTGTCACGGGTCCTAAAACTAAGTCTGATGACAAATTTACAGAATGGAGAGGAACATTAACAAAGCCGCACTCTACTCCCTGAATAAGAACACTCTCATTAGAAGAAGACTTCTCAGAAAAGGCAAAGTACATGATAATAAAAGACTCTGAGAAGCTCATGTGTCCCTTAAAATTTTAATAGGGATGGGATTGGCCAAATTATAATTCTCCATAATAAAATCGGACTGGGGTTTATTAGACCTAACAAATGTATTGTTTTGTTTTCAATACATGACCGTGACCTTGACCTCTTAGAAATAAGGGCATTTGAGATGGATCTGTCTTGATTCTGATGCTTATTTTTCAATTTGAAGCAATCAGAAATGACGTGTCCTTTCTTCTTGAAATAGGTACACGTAGGAAGAGACATGGAGTTTTGATCAAGCTTATCAGAAGCTTGATTTTAAAAGTTGTGCCAGATTGAGATTTAGAAGGGCTCGTATTAGGCTGAAATACCTTTTTACCAGAAGACTGTTGAGTGGAAGTCTTGCCTACAAAAGGAACCTTATGAGCTAAGGAATACTCGTCAGCGGCACGAGCATCATTTTCCAAGGTTTCGATCTTATGCTCTTGAAGATAGGTCTTAATGTCACTATGGACACAGTTCTTGAACTCTTCAAGAAATACAAGTTGTCTAAGACTTTCATTATCTTGATCAACTTTCTTGGCTAAGCACCATCTATCAAATTGTGCTTTTTCCCATGCAAATTCGACATAGGTATGGTCAGCTTCTTTCTTATAGTTCCTCAATTCTTGCCGATTAGCCTCAGGGACTATCTCATAACCCTTCAAGATATAGTCCTTAACCACACATCGTCAGCACTCTACTGTAGTGACAGTGAAATGTAAATATCAGGAGCTTTACCATTAAGTACACATTGTAACAATAGAGTCCAGTACTCTCTTGGCCACTTCAAACTTTCAGCAACTTTTTCAAAATAAGGAAAATATCTGTCTACTTCTTTTTCCAGAAAAGGCGGTACTGACTAGATATTTCTTAAAACATCAAAAGTAAGGAAGTGTTTTCCTTTTGCCAGCTCTAACTCTTTTAACCTAATCTGAAATTCCCTTTCTTCCTTTTCTCTTTACATTTGCATTTGCCTCTCTTGTTTATATTTCTCAAATTGCATTTGCATTAGCCTATCTTGTTTTTCTTTCTCAAATTGCATTTGTCTTTCAACTTTCTCTTTCTGAAACTGCATTTGTTTTACTTCCATTTCTCTTTTCTATCTGAAACTGAACCTGTCTTATCTCTAACTCCAACTGCATTTGTCTCTTCTCCTTCTCCAAAATGCAACTGCATTTGTTTCTTCTCTTTCCGAAGTTCATGCTTTCTTAACTCTAATTCCATCTTGTATTTTAATTTTAATTCCTTTACTTTTATGTTAGAGTCTGATACAGACTTACTGATCGAAACCAAAAACACTTTTATCCAAAACACTCTTCTACCAAATACTGGACCAAAATGTTTTTTATTTCTTGTTTCGTTAAAGAAGCTTTTGCCTCAGAAAGATCATATTTTCTGGCAAGTTCAAGCAATTCATTTTTTTTCAAACAGTCCAACTGCACCTGGGTAGGATTGAAAGAAAGATCTCCACTTTTGATGACATTGTGAAAAAGCGTGTTGATTTCACTAAAGATTTCTAAAATGGGAAATAATACTTGGGATTAAAAAATTTCAAAACTAGGGTAATTTAAATTTCAAAAAACAATTTTCTGAAATATTTGAGCCAAAAAGCATACAAAAGTAACAAGAAAAGAATGAAGACAACAAGCTTTGTAAAATTTAACAAAATAATTTATTTCCCTAGAAAAAAAAAAACAAGGTAAAAATACAAAAAAAGGATTTACGGTTTACGAATCAAATCCAAAATTAATCCAAGAATTCAAAAATAGAAGTCCTATCAATTAAAAGTCCTACATGAATCACAGTTCGAATCCCGATGAAATTCAAGATGGAAGGCGATGACGTCTTCGATAATCAGCTTTTTCCTGACGTGTCAACAGTTCTTTGTTGAATCACAAAGAATAATATTCCAGTTTGGAATTCCGAATAATTTTCAATAAATGTCTTTGTCCAAGAGTCAGTTTAGGAACACTTGTATTCCAGGGTAAGTAAATTACTAATTCCAATAACTAAATTATTCAACTCAAACTGGTCACAACAAAACACCTTTGAGCTTCAAAGGTTTTAAAGCACAACTGGCTATTTCTTTTTATAACAATGAATTACAAGACTATCTAAAACGCACAACAGATTCCCGTCTGAGGGTCACCTGGTCATCTTACCAGAACATCGTAGAAACTTTACATGCATAACATCACGTACTCTAGTATGGCCTTAGCTTAAGTCAATGGTTCTTACTCTGGGGAAAAAATATATTAAAATTAAATATACATAACAAAACAAATACACAAACACACACATACAAATGTACGCTAATGCACACAAACACACAAATGCACACACACACACACACACACACACACATACAAACGTACGCGAACGCACACAAACGCATACAAACACACACACATATCCAAACAGTATTTTGTTAAGGGATAAGTTTTTTGCTAAGGGAAGAAAACAAACACACATACACATACAAACGTTCGCGCGCACACAAAGAAAATACACACACAAACAAAATACAAACACACAGAAACGAACGCGTGTATACAAAAACACATACCTACACACACACTATATTTTGTGTTTAGGGACAAGTGTTTTTTGTTAAGGAAAAAAAAACACACACACACACAAACATTATTTTGTGTTTAGGGACAAGTGTATTTTGTTAAGGAAAAAACATACACACGCATAAACATACGCGCGCACGCACACACACACACACACACACATACGCGCGCGCGCGCGCACACACACACACACACACACACACACACACACACACACACACACACACACACACACACACACACACACACACACACACACACTCACTCACTCACTCACTCACTCACAAACACACAAATACTCCGAGCTTCAGCCGAACCGAGCAGGATATATCGTAGTTAATTATGCATAAGTTATTTATAGATTTGAGTAGCTACCATAATTATGTGAACTGTTAAGTTTGTCGTGTATTTTTTTTTTTCAAACACTTCCACCCTAAAAATTGTAGAGCGATTTCCTTCCATAAGTAAATTGTGGAATGCTATTTCTTTAATTGACTTGAACTTGTACACATCATGTATCATATTTGGCACTGCCATATGTCACGGGAAAAAAATCTAACATTAGATCTACCGTTTTTCAGAAAGAAAGCAAACACACGGCTTTTTCAACAATAACGCGAGTTACACTGCACTCTGTGACCCTGCCTATGGTAAACTCTCATTCTAAAACCAAAACATGCATTCAAAAAATGTAACAATGTTTGTCCTATTTTTTCTCTCCGTTGCTTAAGAGTGCAGTTGAACCAGACTTTGTTTTGGTGATGTCCGTAGATTTGTTGGAAACTTTTTGCCACATTGTTTGTAGCGTGTGCTGCCAAACATGACATCTAAATTGAGATATCCAACAAATGTTATGGATGAATGAAAACAATTGTCTATGAACATTTCTCACATAGAATATATCGTTGTCTTAATTATCATTGTCATGTAATACCTTTAACAAATAACAGAACCCAAAAATGGTGTCCTACATTTCCGTCTGTTTCCATTCATTCTTTCTCTGTGCAGTGTAACGTTAAGTCTGTCTGTCAATCTCTCAAATCACTAGTCCCCGTTCTACTGTCACCCAATGCAATAACACGTGTGTATGTGTGCTTCAGCGCGCGCGCGCGCGCGCGCGCGTGTGTGTGTGTGTGTGTGTGTGTGTGTGTGTGTGTGTGTGTGTGTGTGTGTGTGTGTGTGTTAGCTTTCGTTTGTACCAAAATTTCATATGAACATTACATACAAATACATAGTAACCATTGACTTAAACCGTTTAATTTCTCCGTGTAGTTGAATGTCATCGTTTTCAATATTTTTCTGCAAGTCATTTTTGGGCTACAAGATTGTAAAACATAATCTTCATGAGACACCAAACGAATTTCTTTCTTCACTGGTCTTGTTGATTCTGTCATCCTATCAGATTTACCACCGTTTTTTCTCTCTCAACCTTTCAGTCTCTCTCTGTAGTGGATGATGTTTGAATATGAGGTAATCATATCGTCTTCAAGATCGCTAGCACAAACTTCTACTAACATATTTGGAAAGTATTGTGTGCCACGGATCACTATTGTCGCTTGGTGTCTGCTTTCTCCTTGAAAATGTGTCATCGTTTCATCTTGATTATAAACTTTAATTTGACTAAGTTTTACACACTACTTGAACTCTTTACATTTCACAGTGTAGGTGTAAGCCTTCGTTTTCAATTTTCGGTAAGTGCGTTTTGGGGTCTCTCAAATGTGACAATAACGAATTTCTTTGGGGCTGAATCAGGACTCTCGTTGTTTTGTGACAGAAGTGGAGGACATTGATGTAGGCTCACTCATGTCGTCTTAGGAATCACTGACATAGATTTGAGCTAACAGTTCGACTCGCGTGTGAGGTGATGGATGATACAGATGGTGTGATGAATATTGTTTTTTTTTGTGATGTAAGGGATAGTATAATTTGTGAGATTTTATCTCCTTCTCTAACATTTTAAGCTTAAAAAAAGGGGGCATTTGGATAGTGAGTATGATATAACGGATGGTACAGTGGATATAATGGATAGTATTTTTATGGTTTAAGGGATAGTCTATTTTGTGAAATTTCATCTTATTCATTTGCATTCTAAGCTAACATAGGACGTTTGGAATGTGTGTGTGTGTGTGTGTGTGTGTGTGTGTGCGTGCGTGCGTGCGTGCGTGTGTGTGTGTGTGTGTGTGTGTGTGTGTGTGTGTGTATTGCTCTTTGTTTGTTCCTATAAAACTCCCTTTGTCCCTGTCAAATTCATATCACCTATCTACCTACCTACAGTAGCACGTATTCAGGTCAGCCACTTGCAACACTGTTTCCATTTTTCCCCTTGTGTCCAGTACAGTGACGTCATTGAAGCTAGAGATTTTGAGGATATAAATATAGACTTGGGTTTTTCCATAGGATTTTCCTACAAGTTGTGGCTATAAATAGACACTAGCGTTTTTCCACATAGTATTTTTGGCAGTGTAAGAGATAGTCTATTTTGTGAGATTTCATATCCTTCTCTTACATTGTAAGCTAACACAAGGCATTTTGGATAGTGAGAATGATATGTTGGATAGCATAGTGGTGTGATGGATAATATTTTTGTGGTGTAAGGGATAGTCTATTTTGTGGGATTTTATCTCCTTCTCTTACATTTTAAGCTAACACATGGCGTTTGGATAGTGAGTATGATATAATGGATGGTATAGTAGTAGTAAGGGAAATGGAGACTTCTATCTCAAGGACCTCTCCCCACCCTCCAAACAAATACAAATTACCATCTCGGAGACCCTCCAATCCCTATCCCAAAACGACTTACAGTTTTTAGCTAGGAGATTTCTACCTCAAATATAATCCAAGACCTTTACCCACCTCCAAACAAATATAAATTACCATCTCGGAGACCCACCAACCACTATCCCAAAACGACTTACAGTTTTTAGCTAGGAGATTTCTAGCCCAGGACCTCTACCCCCTTCAATTACGCGTAGGATTTATTCGCTGGAGTAAGAAGGTAAGTGAAACATTATTTCTAAAGTTTAGACAAAATTTCATACTCTATCATTAACATACTTTCTTTGATAATCTTTTTCATACCTGCTGACTCTCATTGGTAGAATATCTGTTAACATACTGTCAATAATACGAAACTCGCGTATTAAATCGTCCATATCATATTTTACACCTCGTAAGTCAGATCGTATCTGATAAAGTAATTTTTTGTAAGTGATGCTAGCTGTTTTACAGGCATTTTTTTTTTTTAGTCACAAGTCGAGGTTCAATTTTTTTTACACGCTGTTGCAAGAGAAACACCAACGCCTGATATTATTAACAAAAACGGATTTAATGATGCTCCACTTGAAATTATACCAGAGCTAGTCATTAGCAGTGGCAAATACGATATTATCCGAAGTATTTTACTATAGTATTTATAACATTTTTTCACGCACCAAAGTTTTTTTATGATAATATATGTAATATTGCATTAGCGCGTCAACATCTTGTTTTGGAATTTCTTCTGAAATGTGATTGAAATCGATGATTTGTTTTTTCATTATACAATATTTTATGCAAAGACAAAAGTTCTAGCACCAGCAATCGAATCGAGGAACTCGCGGGATTTATTATTTTTAGGATTAGCTATAAACTCTCTATATTTATCATAAACATCTGACGAAGTATCATCATATCGTTCATCTGTTAGTATATATTGTTTCTTTAACCAAGCGTATGAATCAAAACTATTTCCTACTTCACTCTCATACAAATCTGTTTTATTTACCAAATTACTGTAATCGATTTCTGTTTCATCAATATACCCTAATACTAAACTCAACTGATCTAACGTGTAATTTTTGAGAACAAGATGTTGTCTGATAATTACATATGCGACTACGAAATTTGTTAGCATTAATTTCTTAAGCTGATCTAGTTCAATTGTCAGAAGACCAACAGCAGAAGCTACTTTTAACATTAATTTTTCGTATGGTTTTGTGAGTATTGTTTTAATTTCGTTATAATAATTTCGTAGTGAAAATTGTCTAGAGTACTGGATTGATGGGAATGGAACATCATCTTCTTCACTTATATCATAATAAGAATCAGACTTTACTTCCAACTTTGTTTGATCGACTTCTGTAAAAAACTTTTCTCGCTCAACATCACTAAAATTACTAATTTCATCGTCTAAAGTTTTGATTATCTTTAGAGACTTGTTAACAATAATCGGATCAAATTCTGGGTCTTTTTTACGTATCATTGGCAAAATGGCGTTTGCGTACACTTTAATAATTAACTCTGCGTCTGACGTCATAGTAACGATTTTAACCAAGGTATTCTTTCTCATGGTAGTACATACCGAGATGTTTAAATATACCTCGTTTTGAAAAACTATCATATAACGTTTTGTTTCTTTTTATTTTCATTTTTTTAGTTTCCGCTAGTTTGTCAAGACGAGTATGATTTTCGTTTATTCGTCTTTCTTCTAGTGTTCTTCCACTATAAACTCGTGCCATTATTAAGTCTGATTTTATTATCAAATCTATGTTATACCAATCAAGCTCGAGTAATATTTTTTTAAATATAATTTCAACTTGTTTTTGTTCTTCTAGACAATCCTCAGGATGACAGTATCTACTTATAATGTCAAAGTTTTCTATTGCTTTTTTTCAGTTGTGGTCCTTGCATATGCATAACGCGAACAAAATTAGCAAAATTTACTGGCAATGTTGGATTGTTCAGTGATTCGATGTTAAGATTTTTCAAACTTTGGATTAATTTTACTATTTCATTAATAGCTCCAACATCTTTGTTGGGGTTTAAAATATTATCATAGTATTCTCTTGCAATGGTTATAATTGGTGGTTCTGACATTATTTTATAACACTAGATTAAATTTGATCATCAAGTGTATATATTTGAAATGCTGTCAGTCCTGGAAATGGATGTTCAGCAGCTAAAACATTAACTCAAAAATATAAGTACTTGTTAACAGTGTTTTCTGCCGGAAACGTAAAATATTGTGTTGTTGAAATGTAAGTGTCTGTTGTGCTATACAATGTTGTCCAGTTGATATCGTCATTTGATCCCTCCAATTGCCAATTATAAATTAGGCCAACACCAGAGTTTAATCGGCCTCGCAAATGAAAATGCCAAACAGCAATTGCAGTAGAACATTCAATTTTAATCCAAAAATTTTCATCTTCTCCGTTAGTCGTCCACTCATGTCTTTCAGAGAAAGTGTAATAAGGATAATTTTCAAGATAATATGCTGATGCACTTACCTCAAACCCAACTCGATTGTCAGTTGCTTTATAAAGCATTGGAATATATCCAATATTGTTTTTAGTTCGTTTTATACCACTAGACAGACTATCAACATATGCTTTATTTGTCAGATCATTAGGGCTAACTGGAACATATGTCGTAGTTATTTTATTATTTCTCATGTTTATATTGCCTGACATTGGTCCGCCAGATTTTTAAAGTATGGGGCAAGTTCTTCTTTCAACTGACCATAACTAACAGCATCAGCATCATTAGCTGGTGGTGAGGTTGTCGGTAATCCAGTTATTTTTGAATTTGACATAAACAGGTTACCTGTCATTGTATCGCCGGCTTTGTTAAGTTTATTATCGTCAACAGATTTTAGCTGCGCATAACTTACAGCTTGCGTTTGATTAAAGTTTTCTGGCGGATATGCAGTCTCCAAATTTATTATTTTTTTTCCTGACATGTTGATATTACCTGTAACCATTCCATCGATTTTATCAAGTTTGTTATCATCCACATACCTCAGCTGTGCATAACTTACCGCTTATGTATAATTTAAGTTTGCTGGTGGATACCTGGTCTCCAAATTTTTTTTTTTTTTTTTCTGACATATCTAAATTACCGCTTAAAGTTCCTCCTGTGAACGACAACTTGTTGTCATCAACAGATTTTAGTTGTGCATAACTGACAGCTTGTGTGTTATTAACATTTATTGGTGGATACGCTGTGTCTAAACCTAGTACTCGTTGATTTGACATAAACAGGTTTCCTGTCATTGTGTCACCGGATTTTTTCAGGTAACCTGATAAATCAATCCTGCCGTCTGTTATTGTTGTAGTTGTACTTACAGCTGATGAATCTCCTATCAATGTTCCAAATTTTGTACAGTAGCTCATTATTTATTGTCCTACATAAAATTGTCAACATTAGTCAGTTTGATATAACATAAAATTATATAACAAACAATGGCAAAATCGCCGATATTAAATTTTGATACAGAGCGGTTGGTGAAACATAAACATAACAACGAACTTCCAGATTGTCATTATCTTATTGTTGGACGAACTGGATCGGGAAAAACAAATTTGCTTATGAATTTACTTCTTGGTGATAATTTTAATTACGATCGAGTTTATATTTATACAATTAAGCATGATAAGTACGAGCTACTAAGCAAATATAATAATAAACTTCGTGATGATCTTGAGACTGGCGAAGATTTTTTTTTATCAAACAACCAGAAGATCTTGTTCCAGTTAATCAACTCGATTCAAATGAACATAAGATAGTAGTTTTTGACGATATTCCGCTAAACAATGTAGAAATGAACAAAGTAAGATCGTATTTTTCACCGTCTCGAAATAAAAAATGTAATTCTGTTTATTTAGCTCAAGGTTTTTATAATGTTGATAGATTTATTCGGCGAAATACTGGTTGTTTTATGTTATTTCCGGGACTGGACAATGTTGACGTTAGAAATATTGCAAACGAGCAATGTGGTGACGTAGCAAAAGATAAATTTATTGAATTATATCATAAAGTTACAAAAGATAAGTATAACTTTTTCTTATTTGATAAACTTACACATGATCCAACTAAAATGTTTCGCTGTTGTATTGACAGTTATCTGCAGTAAGGTGTTTTCCACTTCTTAAAATTTTATAAAATTTATATATAATAATTATGGATAAACGAGCAAAGTACAGAAAACATATAGAAGATCTAAAAAAAAAACTTGCTCAGTCTCAAGCAGCATTTAAGCAAAAAGTGCAGCAAGCACGACGAGGACAAGTAACTGCTGCAGAAACAACAGCTACGATTCTCAAACCAGTTACTGAAGCACTACTTGGAAAACAACCTGAAACTAAACCACTATCAGAAGAGGAATCTAAAAAAATTACTGGATAAAGGTTTACTTGGGCTAGTTAAAGAACAGCAAGAAGCATCTGCTGTAAAAATTATTAGAAAATCTGATGAAGACAGATTAAGATTGGCTGGAGACCTAGTAAGAGATATTGCTGATACTGCTGCTAGACAAGCTGAACTAATTCGGCTGTTGAATAATCCACTAGAATTTGAACGAAGATTATCAGAAAGAGTATTAGTTGGTCCGATTGGAAGAATGTTAGACGAGATGACGAAAAAAATTGAAATACCAAAAAGTAAAGGTCAAATACTGCTGGAGGAGATGTATGAGAAAGAAAAAGCTAGAAAAGAAGCATTTAGAAAAGAACATGGAATAGATATCCAAGAAGAGCAAAATTTTAAAGATGCTCCAGAGAGTATAAATGACGAAATAAGAAATTACGAGTATGAATCGTTTAACGAAGAACACGATTTAAAAATGTGAGAGAACGAGATATTAAAAAAAACTGATTACAACGCTGAAGGAAATATTAGTAGGTTAGAAAAAATAAAAGAAGAAAGTAAGAAACATTTAGACGATGTAAAACTGGAAAATGAAAGCTACTGCAGCAGTATCAGACAATACCGACACTGGATTATCGCTGATCTTTATATCAAAACTATTCGTAATATAAAAAATAACAGATATTGTAGTCATCAAGCTAGTGGTTTGAGTAGTGAGGCAAAAGAAATAGATGAAATACGTATGAAAGCTGATAAAGTTGTCTCAAAGGACATAAAAGATCCTATTGAAAGACAAACTGAATTAAGTCGGTTGGTTGATAATTATGATGAACTTGATAAAAAGTTAAAGACAGCTGTAAAAGAAAAAACTGGAACCAGTGTAAAAATATTTACATCAACTGCTGAAATGATAGGCAGATTAATGATGTTGATATCATCAAAAGAAGCTGGTAATAGTGTTGAAATTGATAATGAAATTATTGATATATTAGATCATCTAAGATCAGAAAATTTATTAACATCTGACGAATGCGAAACTTTACACCGCGACTTAATTTTGTAAAAATATAATAAATAACAACGTCAACAACATTATTACTAGACTCTAGTACAGCTGCAAAAGATAGTGCAAATTTTTCAGTAAATTATATTCCGCCAATACAACTTGATACTGAAAAACAGTATGAAATTGGACTAATTTCATGTACATGTTGGCATTCCATGGCTAACGTAAAAACTGGTGTAAACGATAAATTTGATTTTACTTTAACTCCGGCTCCAAGACCTACGTGGAAATCGGTTAAAATTCCGCAAGGAGCCTACAACGTAATTGATTTAAATAAGACGATACGCGAATAATTAACGAAAAATGGAGGAGTTTCAGACAATTTTGAGCTAACACCAAACTATAACACATTACGCGCCAGAATAACATTAAAAAATAATTTGATAATAGATTTTTCATCATCAACAAGCATAGCATCGCTGATTGGATTTACTCACAAGCAATATGGATCAACCACAAAACAAACTATAACATTTGACGGTGAACTGCCGGTAAATATAACTGACGTAAACACAATATTAATAAATTGCTCTATTGCTTCTGTATCTTACCCAGCCCAAGGTAGTAAAGGACAAACGATATATAGTTTCTCGCCAGAAGTTCCACCGGGCTCGCTCATGCAAATTAGTCCACGGCAAGTTATTTATTATCCGCTAAATGTTGAAAATCAAATAACAACAATAAATATGCAGTTGACAGATCAATCTGGACGACAGCTGGATCTGAATAACGAGGTTGTTACTTATTATTTACACTTACGCGTTGCGTAGTTTTATACAACCCCTTGACATAATGAAACAAAGAAAAAAAATTTATCGAAGAAAAATAGTTGGAGGATTTTTTCGAAATATATTTACTAAAGTTATTGAAAATGCTCCGGGAATCGCGCGTAAAGTTGCACCAATTGCACTTGACGCAGGTAAAGCTTTTGCAACTGGAGCAGCATCTGCTGCTGGAACTGCGGTGGGACAAAAAAATAGCTGATAAAATAAAAGGCACACCGTCTTCATCTGAGATAAAACAAATTATATCAGAAATCGCTCCAACAAAAGAAACTCAACGTGCTATGATAACAACAACAAAAAAACTTTTATCACCAAAGGGCGAGCAGATTATGCAAAAATTAATATCTAAAGTAATAGCGCCGCAATAAAATTTTATATACTCTAATAAATAAAAAATGTCTGTTAAAAATTATCTCGATTTAGCAGAAACTTATGACACCGATGACACTGTAACAGAATTTGAGTATGTTGAGTATCTCGATGAAAATTCTAATGAACCAAATAAAGCTGGTATTAGAACATTTAATACTCGAGACGAAGATGTATTTCTACTGCCACACAAAGCAATATTTGAAGTTCGTGGACAGATTATGACAGTGGCCAATCCGCCTGTTGCAATTGCAGCGGGAACAGAAGTAGCTCTTATAAATAATGGTTGGTGCTTATTCAAAAGTGCCCGATATCAACTGGCCAATCAAACTGTTGAAGATATTTCAAGTCACCTGCAAGTTGCAAGTACAATCTTAAATATTATTTCGTTTTCTGATGATTATTCAAGATCAACTGCAACGAACATGATGTGGTTTAAAGATACTGGAACTGGTGGTGCAGGTGTTGTTGCATCAGTTGAAATTTTATCAGGATTAACACCTATTATAGCTGCTGGAGCTGATGCCGCTGCAAATGATGCAAATGTAAGAAATTTTCTTATTGCTAATGCTGCTTCGCTAGGTATAGCCGCACCAGCTGCAGACACTAACGCAGACGCTACAAGACTCTCACTGAATGCTGCTTGTAATAATCTTGGCGTAAATCAAGTAGATGCAGCTGCAGACGGCACTGTAATGTTAGAATATGTTAATAACATAATTGCTCATAACAGAAGAAATATACGTTACAATGAAGGTTATACCAGAAGGAAGGCACTTGCAGAAGGATCACGTCAAATTACAATGATGCTGCCATTAAGTATGATTTTCGGCTTTTGTCGCGATTACAACAAAGTATTTCGTGGAGTTAAACATACACTTATTTTAGATCGAACAGAACAGAACGACTGCCTGTTTAGGTAAGGTGGAGCTGATGTACAATTTATCATAAACAAACTTGCGATATGGATGCCACGAATAACTCCGTCAATCGATAAAATGTCAGATTTAAACAGTATACTCGATAAACATACAAACAGAATTTATTTTCAAACAACATAAAATATATCAAACAGCAGTTCCAAATACTACCGACTACACATGGCGAGTTACAACAACATCAAGTGAACAACTGCCGAGGCAATTATTTGTTGTATTTCAACGGCAAGCGCGACGTGGTAACCAACAACAAAATAATGCAATATTTGATAAAGCTGATGTTAGACAAATATATGCTAGACTAAATTCTAAGCAATATCCAGAAAGAGCAATAGAATGTAATTTTGCTGATGACGCTAATAAAAATATTGCTCGACCTTACATGTACCTGCTCGATGCAATACAAAAATATCAGGACGTTGGAGATGGATCTCAGATATCAGTAGAGGAATTTCGTACACTTTATCCGATATTTCATTTTGATGTTAGTAAACATAACTTTCGAGGTGTCGACTCAACAGCTGATATTGAAATTACTTGGACATTAGGAGCAGTTCCAGCAGAGCAGCTGTACGTGTACGCGCTAGTGATCAGCGACAGATTTATTACGATTGAATCTGTTGGAGGTAAAATGACAGTACAAGTTTAATCTGTAACTTTAATATAAGATGACAAAATATATTGTAAAAGAAATATATTTGACTGATGGTCAAGTTAAAAAATTAGCAGCTGCTGTTTCTAAACAACGGCAGGTATCATTAACAATCAACCCTGACATTCCCAAGGGTATTTTAACAAAATTAATGTTGACAAAAAAAACAGGTAAACAAGTACGATCGCGGCAAACCTTTTGTTTTAAATTTGAGTGCCGCACAAATATCAGCAATGGCAAAACAAGGTGGTTTCTTTGGTCCGGCATTATCAGTGATAGCCAGAACGTTATTACCTAAACTTTTGCCGGTGTTAGGTACATTAGGACTAGCAGCAGCGTCTGGAGCAATATCTGGCGCAACGAAAAAACCAGTTGAAGGTCGTGGCATAAAGAAAATTGTCTAAAGATAAATTTTATGTGACTGATAAATATAATGCCACAACGAAAAACAAAATCGTCGAAAAAAAAGACACCGCGACGTCGAAGAACAACCAAAGGCGGATTTATTCCAATAGCTCCACTTTTAGCGGGACTAGCGGGAAGTCTACTGCCAAATCTGCTGGGAATAGGACGAGGACTAACATTGCCGGGAACACGGCCTCCCCGCTAAGTAACTTTGATATAGTTGGTAAGTTAGGATCGGTTCCCGTATTCCACGGAGTTTATTCTAAGGATGAACTTACTAACATCTCAGCTGTAGGTTCATGCGTGATAAATATACAAGATTTCAACGCCGGATCTGGTACACATTGGGTAGCAGTTTATAAAAACAATTATTTTGACTCGTTTTGACTTCCTCCGAGCGACGCAATAAAAAAATATATAAACAAAAAATATAAAATAATATATTATTCGTCCAATCAACTTCATCCTGTTGGAACTTCTGCTTGTGGATATTATTGTATAATGTTCATTAAACAAATGTCCCAGCCTAAATTTAATTTTTCAAATTTTATTTTACAGTTTGACAAGCAACCTTCTCACGCTAATGATGAGATTGCAATTAATTTTTGTAAAGCTCTCTAAAGCTTACTAGTAATTTTATCTAAACTTGTGTATATAATGTCAACATATTGTCTCAAATGTAAAACTAAAACAGAAAATATCAATGAAACAACAGAAGAAACAAATTACAACAGGACGATGCTGAAAAGTCTTTGCGCAATTTGTGGAAAAAGAGAAAGTATGTTTTTAAAGAAATTATCCTCAGCGATAAAGTCGTTGGGAGCTGGATGTCCCGACGTTATAGTAGTAGACGACTGAAAACAATTATTATTATTGATCTGAAAATATATAATGATATGCAACTGCGATTCTGACAGAGATTTATGTCTTGAGCAAAATAAAATTGTCACATACTGTCAACAATGTAACAACAGAGAAATAATAGGTACAGGTATAGACATACATAAAGTAATTGACAAATTGCCAAAACCAAAAGGAGGCTGGACATTGCCAGGCCATAAATATACTGGGCCTTATAATGCACTAGACAAACAACTCGACGAGAACGATAATCCGCTGCCAGGACAAGAGCCTTACAATCAAGTTGATGAGATAGCAATGCGCCATGATATCTGCTACCGGGAGAACGAGCAAGATAAGCACGGCTGCGATAAAATAATGTTAGACGAACTTCGTGATATGAAACCGATAAATATGCGAGAACGATTAATAGAAAATTGGTGCAGGGTTTTATTGGAGCAAAATATAAATTAGGACTCGGGGAAGAATTATATGATGATCTTGGGCTGAATTACACAAACCTAAAAAAAAAAGTTTATGCGACGTAAAGTTGTCGCAAATGCCGTTGATGACATCTGGGCGATAGATTTAATAGATGTGTCAAATCTTGCCGAATTTAATGATAATAAAAAATACTTGTTTAATGTCATAGATATTTTTAGTAAATATGCTTTTAGTGTTCCAGTTTCAGACAAGACAGGAACGTCAATAACTGAGGCGCTAAAACAGGTTATTGTTAGTACAGAAAGAAAACCAAATAGAATCTGTACCGATCACGGAGCAGAATTTTTTTAATAAAATATTTGAGCGGTTTTTGCTCCAAAATAATATCAAAAAATATGTTACAGGGAACGAGGGTAAAAGCATTGTCGTCGAGCGATTTAATCGCACGCTAAACGAAAAAATACACAAATATTTGACAGCTAAAAATACGAGTAAATATGTCGATGAGCTTCCGCAGATAGTTGATGAATATAATAACACGAAGCACAGAACCACCAAAATGTCGCCAAACGACGCAATTAAAAATCCAATATTAGCAAATGAAAACATGTACCGCAGACATAAATTTAAAGTTGGTGATAAAGTTAGAATTTCTCTGACGAAAAAAAGCATTTGAAAAAGGATTTACTCCAAACTGGAGCGAAGAAGTATTTGTTGTTGATAAAGTACTTTTAACAATACCTGTAACATACTCGTTAAAAGATTTATTAGGTAAACCTATAACTGGCAGTTTTTACGAGCAGGAACTTCAGAAAACTGAACAAGATGTTTTCGTTATCGAAAAAGTTATTAGGAAAAAAGGCAATAAAAGTTTAGTTAAGTGGCGCGAGTATAACGATAAATTTAATAGTTGGATACCAACTAAGTCGATCCAATAATGTTATTATAAATTTGTTCGTATTTCACAAGTACGGATTTACATTTGATAGTTTTACATAGCGAAATTAAATGTAATTTTCTTGCATCATCAACTGGCATTAAATTGAATATTTTAGCAAAAATAAAGTTCGTATTTTATGCTCCTTTGCTGGCCAGTTATTTTTAGATTTAAAAACGGTTTGATAAGCTGCCAAAATATTTGTTGTTCGGCAACAGTAAAATTAAATTTTATTATTTTTTTAGCAATGTGATACTTAACATTATATCGTCCAGTTGTCGGTCTGCTGTAATTTTTTCTGTCGGAGACGGCGACTATCTCATCTTCATCGTCATTATTAAATAAAAATATCATCTTCGCTATAGCTAGCAAATTTGTCTATTATATCGTTAGTGATTGTAATATTGTCTGCCACTTTGTCGTTAGTGATTGTATCTCTTGCGATTGTATCTTCCGAATATATATCAGCAAGTCTTTTCATCAAGTTCATATTATAATATACTTTTATCTAATTTATTGTTATAAGATGACTAACGAGGTAAAATATCACCAAAAAGTTAATATATTATAACGAACTAGCTGAAGCAGTGAGAAAATGTCTGTTAGGGTATAATTCTTATTCTGTCGATGTTATTGTTACGCAAGGCGAAAATGATAGGATATTTCTAACAGCAGCAGAAAAAAATAAACTTAATGATAGCGCAATAATGACGCTGAAATTTGATAAGGATGATATTATAGCGTTTGCTCATAATTGCTTAACGAAAAAGGAGCTAGCAAATATATGTAATCATCGTATCTAAAGATAATCCAAGCATCGTATTCGCTTGATAAAGCTGATCTTATTATTCTATCGGCCACAAATTTTACTACCCTGGGATTTATCTTGTAGTATTGAGCAGCAGATGAGATTGAAGGAAATTTGATTTCCTCATCTGTTTCAAGATTAAATGAAACCACAGGTTTTACCGGACATCTAAAATTAATACCACCACCTCGTCCTTTTCTCACATTTTCCTGCTGGGTAACTAGTTCTAAATTTTCCATTCGATTGTACGTTATTGATGTGATTAATAACCAAACCATTAGGTATAGGTCCGTTAAACTTCTCGTAAACAAAACGATGGCTAAGATAACTAACTTGATCAGTTAGTGTTCCTCTGACAGTTACCGTGAGATACCCCATATTGTTCATAAAACCAACAACTTTTTTTAGTTTTTCTTCTTCGAATAATTCCCTTATCATTTGCCTCGTATAAATCAAATACCGGATGCGGCTGAAATTTGTTTTGTAAAGATAAGTTTTCAATATTGTCATCAGTGACCGCGCCGTTAACATGATATACACGTTGTCCTTCTGGAATTTCGTCACAGAACAAAGTGTAAATAAAATCTTTCTTTAATATTTCCGTTCTCTCAGCATTATCACCTTTAACGCTTATCTTATAACCTGCTGGCGTTGCTTTACCTACAGATTTTTGAGATTTTATGTTAATAACCGAACCAAGTGCATTACCAGCGTACAAGTTCTACTTGAGGTGAACGTAATAATACTCTTGCTCGTTTGCGTTTGTCATGTTTTGTTTCATTATGCTATAAGCATTTTATATCTCTAATTGATTTTTCAACTGGCTTGCGGTGAGTTATCGATCGAACAATCAATTAGAGATATAATATTACACTATATATAACAATGCTGAAATTACGTGATATACCTAAAAAGAGCCTTATGGGAGAACCTGAAAAAATAGCTACTGCCTTTACAGGATTTGAAAACAGTTATCGGTTCGATAAACAAATCGTACTGGTAAATTTCACTGCAACAAATCTCTATCATTTGCTAGAGCCAACTGTAAAACGTGAACTTGAAAAACATAAGGGTCTGAGAATATTAGTGCAATATCACGTTATATTTTCAAAGCTACTTGTGACAGATAAGGAAATTGCAGACCCTTACATTAACGCAAAATCAAGGCGTGTTTTGCTTGGGACTGATCTTTCATCACTAGCTGATGAAATACACCAGGAAATTTGGAAAAAGATAGAAGAATTTACCGAATCGGTTTCGGGTTGGAAGTTTGAAATTATTACTGAAATTTTATTTCACACAATAAAATAAAACGTATTACGCGGTAGTTCGTATACTGACCTACCACAAAAAATAAAAAAATAAAAAATGCTGTATAAACGTAAAGAACGTTGATAACAGATGTTTTCAGTGGGCTATTCTTTCTGCGCTATTTCCAGCAGAACAAAATTCTGATCGCGTTGACAAGTATTTTAGTCACGTATCAAAATTAAATTTTAATGGCATCGACTTTCCAGTTGCAGAAAATCAAATACCAAAGTTTGAAA
This sequence comes from Megalonaias nervosa, assembly GCA_016617855.1. Classification (NCBI taxonomy): domain Eukaryota; kingdom Metazoa; phylum Mollusca; class Bivalvia; order Unionida; family Unionidae; genus Megalonaias; species Megalonaias nervosa. The sequence continues at coordinate 58,289 of JAECUM010000386.1, read as the reverse complement.
AGCAAAATAATGTTTCAATAAATGTTTTCGGACTAGATGAAAAAGAAAACGTCTATCCGAGATATATTTCAGAAAAAGCTTCACAATCGACAATAAACTTGCTGTTTTATAAAAATCATTACGTTTGGATCAAAAACTTTAACGGACTAGTTGGCAGACAGTATAGTAATCAAAACAATAAAAAGTTCTTCTGTTTTCGCTGCTTGCACGGTTCTTCTGACAATGAAACATTACAAAAGCATTTGCATTACTGTAGTGACGTACAACGAATAACAATGCCGTTAAAAAGAAAATAATTTATTACAGTTTGTCAATAATAATCATAAACTAAAAATTCCTTTCGTTATATACGCTGATTTCGAATGCTTACTTCAGCCTGTACTTGGCGTAGAAAATCGAGTACAAGAAAAACTCAAAATCATGTTCCATGCGGAGTGGCGTACAAAATAGTTTGCTGTGCTGATTCGAGCTTATCCAAACCAATCAAATTATATCGCGGTAAAAATCCAGCTGTTTGGCTTCTCAAGCAGTTAATTAGCGAAGTTGATGATATATTTAATCGCTTAAAAAGAATAACTCCAATGATAAAACTGGCATCTCAACAAGAATCTGACTACAAACAAGCGGAATTTTGGCATATTTGTAAAAAGCTTTTTACATTTCTGATAATAAAAAATTACGTGACCATTGTCATTTGACCGGGCAATATCGTGGAGCGGCTCATGGTAAGTGTAATTTAAAATTTCACGCTCCGGATTTTATTCCAGTTGTTCTTCACAATTTAAGAGGATATGACAGTCACATTATCGTAGAAGCTTTTGGTGATCCTGAAATAAAATCTCTTTTAAAACTTGATAACGTAATCAAGTGTATTCCGAATAATTTTGAAAAATATATGTCAGTTACTTTAGGTAAGTTGCGTTTTATTGACAGCTTTCAGTTTATGGCAGCGTCATTGGATGAGCTAGTGAAAGGTTGTAGCGAGTTTAATAACCTACGAGACTGTTTTGGAGATAAATTTAATCTATTGACTAAAAAAAGGAGTATTTCCGTACGAGTATCTCGACGATTGGAGTAAATTTGATGAAATTTCTTTACCTGATAAAGACAAATTTTATTCGCAACTAAAAAATGAAAACATAACTGATAGCGAGTATAAGTACGCGCAAGATACTTGGAAAGAATTTGATTGTAAGACGTTTGGCGATTATCATGATTTGTATCTGAAAACTTACGTGTTATTGCTGACGGACGTATTTGAACGTTTTCGAAAAGTGAGCTATAAAAATTACGGACTTGATCCTTGCTGGTATTACTCTTCCCCTGGGTTATCTTGGGATGCTCTGTTAAAGTTTAGTAAAGTAAAGTTAGAATTACTGACTGACGTTGATATGTTCAATTTTATCGAATAAGGTATCAGAGGCGGTATTAGCGTTATAACAAAGAAATATTCTGAAGCAAACAACAAATACCTGAAAGGGTACAATCCTAAGCTTCCTTCGAAGTATATAATTTATCTAGATTGTAATAATTTGTACGGTTATTCTATGGCCGAACAAATGCCATTTGGTGGATTTCGTTGGATTACGACTGAACAATTTCTATCGGAGACAGAAAAAAAGATACCCGACGATATTTCGTATTTTGTTGAAGTTGATCTCGATTATCCAACTTCGCTACACAATTTACACAACGATTATCCTTTCTGTGCGGAATCAATGGTAATAGACTATGGTATGTTATCTCAAGAACAACAAGCGATAGCATCACCAAGACAAAATTCTATGGTAAAAAAACTAGTACCAAATTTACTTGAAAAGAAAAATTATGTTTTCCATTATAAAGATTTAAAACAAGCAGTAGATGCTGATCTTGTGTTGAGGAAAGTTCATAGAGTTTTAAAGTTTAATCAGCCACCTTGGATGAAAGGTTATATTAACTTAAACACTTCGAGAAGAGCTGTAGCGAAAACCGATTTTGAAAACAAAACTTCTTTAAGCTTATGAACAACTCCGTTTTTGGTAAGACGATGGAAAATATTAGAAAACGAGTAAATATCGAGCTAGTTAATGATATCTACTGCAGGAATAAACTTGTGTCAGACGATGATTTTGTTAGTATGAAAATTTTTAATGAAAATCTTGTCGCGATACAAAGAAGAAAAACAAATCTAAAACTAAATAAGCCAATTTACGTTGGAGCTTCCGTGTTAGATTCATCGAAGTGGCTCATGTACGATTTTCATTACAATTTTGTTAAAAATCAGTGGCCGTCAAGTAGACTACTGTTTACTGATACCGACTCGCTCGTGTATGAAATCGAATGTGAAGACGTCTATCAGGATATATACAATAATCGACATCTGTTTGATCTTTCCGTTTACCCTCGTGGCAGTAAATTTCATGATGACACAAATAAAAAGGTTATTGGTAAGTTCAAGGATGAAATGAACTCGAGCATCATCAAATACTTTATTGGATTGCGCAGTAAAATGTATGCCGTATTGCTAGATAATAATAAAATAACGAAGAAAGCAAAAGGTCAAAAGTTTATGAAATTTGATGATTACAAGTACGCACTTGACGGCGGCATTAGTTTTATAAGAGCAATGGCTATTCGAACAAATCATCATAAACTCGAAACAGATGTCATTATCAAACGCGGATTGAGTAATTTTGATGGCAAACGTTATTGCGAAAATGGAGTAGATACATTTGCATTTGGGTATTGTTTTGATGATAGATCTATACTCGATATTATATTCGATGACTAGGTATGAAATTTTATGTAAACAATAAAAGTAATGTTTGAAAATTTGACAGTGACAAATAGCTACAATAGCAAGATCAAATGTCTAATGATAGACGGCAAACAGTTGACAGCTGAAATTAATAATGAAATATCAGGTATATGTTTCAGCGGCCGTGACAAGCTAAAACTTTCACTTATCAGATCTGGTGACAGCGAGTATTTCAATTACCTTAAACAACTGAGCCAGAAGTTATCAGCAGGATTTAAAAACTTTCATGATCCGATAAGTCAACAAAAATATACTAAACTTACCATCGATCTCGATCGGTCAAAAGTATATTTTATCGACAAAAAATATCCTCTTAACAAGCCGCAAATAAAGGATTTGTTCGAATGTCGTCGCTGTGTGAGCGGCAAAGTAAAATTCTGTCTCTATTATCGTGATGATGAAATATTTCTAATATCAACGGTTGAAACATTGATAATTGGTGATGAGGTCTAAACTTTCACTTACCTTCTTACTCCAGCGAATAAATCCTACGCGTAATTGAAGGGGGTAGAGGTCTTGAGCTAGAAATCTCCTAGCTAAAAACTGGAAGTCGTTTTGGGATAGTGGTTGGTGGGTCTCTGAGATGGTAATTTATATTTGTTTGGAGGTGGGTAAAGGTCTTGGATTATATTTGAGGTAGAAATCTCCTAGCTAAAAACTGTAAGTCGTTTTGGGATAGGGATTGGAGGGTCTCCGAGATGGTAATTTATATTTGTTTGGAGGGTGGGGAGAGGTTCTTGAGATATAAGTCTCCATTTCCCTTACTACTATAGTAGGTGTAATGGATAGCATTTTTGTGGTGTAAGGGATAGATATTTTGTGAGATTTCATCTCCTTCTCTTACATTCTAAGCGAACACAAGGCATTTTGGATAGTGAGTATGATATAATGGATGGTATAGTGGGTGTAATGTAGAGTATTTTTGTGGTGTAAGGGATAGATATTTTGTGAGATTTCATCTCCTTCTCTTACATTCTAAGCGAACACAATGCATTTTGAATAGTGATTATGATATATTGGATAGCATAGTGGTGTGATGGATAATATTTTTGTGGTGTAAGGGATAGTCTTTTTTTTGTGAGATCTCGCATTCTTCGTTTACATTCTGAGATAAAAATAAAGAATTTTGGGATAGTGTGTTAAGGGGGGTGTTAAATAGTATAACTAATGTGATTGATAATATTTTTGTGGTGTAAGGGATAGTCTATATTGTGAAATTTGATCTTCGTTTGCATTCGAAGCTAACACATAACGTTTGGAGTGTGTGTGTGTGTGTGTGTGTGTGTGTGTGTGTGTGTGTGTGTGTGTGTGTCCTTATAAAACTCCCTTTGTCCTTATCAAGTTCATTTTACCTACCTACCTACCTACAGTAGCGCGTATTCAGGTCAGCCACTTAGTCTCTAGTAAAAATTGGCCATGAAATACAAAAATAGGGACACAGAAATAGGGACATAAAATTAGCATAATTAGCAACACTTAAGGGACACTATAGAGGCAAAAAATAGACATACAAATCCAATGCATGTAAAATGTAGCTAACTAATCAAATTTATAAATAACCCATCTATAAATAACTACGAGATCTCATGCTCAGTTTAGCTAAATCTCGGAGCCTCTCGAACAGATCTCTTCGTCTTACTTACTTACCGACACCTTAGCGACACAGTACAAACAAAAAATAGGGACACAGAAAAGGGACATTATAGAGACACATTTAGGGACATTGTACGAACATTAAAGCTACGCAACAATTTTAATCCGCATAGCTATAGCGTACCTAATCATATGTCCCTAAATACACAAATATTCTAAAGCATAACGGATCACATAGACTAGCTCAGCTGACTACTCAAATCTATAAATAACTTATGTATAATTCGCTACGAAATCTCCTGCTCCGTTCAGCTGAAGCTCAGAGTATTTGTGTGTGTGTGTGTGTGTGTGCGTTTGTGCGCGTGTATATGTTTGTTTTTCCTTAACAAAAAACACTTGTCCCTAAACACAAAAAATCGTTTGTGTGTGTATGTGTGTTGTTTTTGTGTGTATGTGTTCGCGCGTACGCTTGCGTGTGTGTGTGTGTGTGTGTGTGTGTGTGTGTGTGTGTGATTGTTTTTTCCCTTAACAAAAAACACTTGTCCTAAACACAACAAATAGTGTGTGTGTGTGTGTGTGTGTGTGTGTGTGTGTGTGTGTGTGTGTGTGTGTGTGTGTGTGTGTGTGTGTGTGTGTGTGTGTGTGTGTGTGTGTGTACGCGTTCGTTTGTGTGTGTATTTTGTTTGTGTGTGTAATTTGTGTGCGCGGATACGTTTGTATGTGTATGTGTTTGTTTTCTTCCCTTAACAAAAAACTTATCTCTTAACAAAATAGTGTGTATGTGTTTGTATGTGTTTGTGTGCGTTCGCGTACGTTTGTATGTGTATGTGTGTTTGTTTTCTTCCCTTAGCAGAAAACTTATCGCTTAACAAAAAAGTGTATGTGTATGTGTTTTTGTATGCACGCGTTCGTTTTTGTGTGTGTGTGTGTGTGTGTGTGTGTGTGTGTGTGTGTGTGTGTGTTTTGTTTGCGCGCGTCCGTTTGTATGTGTTTGTGTGTTTGTTTTTTCCCCTAACAAAAAAAAGCCTCGTCCCTGCTCAGCGTATTAGTTTTGTGTGAATGTGAAGTAGTGTGACTATAACCATTAACTCTTTTGCTGAGGTGATTGTAGGTAATGATGTGTTTTGTAGATAAAAATTTCCTTCTCCACAGTGTATTGATAGTAAATAACGTGGATTTTGTTAGTGTGAGTGTGTTGTTTTGTATAAAAATTTATTTTAAATTAGCACTCTCATCACTGTGGATTGTTTGGTGGGGATTCTATGTCTATAAAGTTATATGTCCCGCCCCGCCAGGCATTATAGATTTTTTCCGCTGTCACTGTTTGGCCCGATTGAGGTCAGCTTCTTACAACATTATTGTCAATGTCCAGTACCGTGACGTCACCCCACCTGTTCCGTTCCTATACAAACCCAATATGCTATATATAAAAGCTATAACGCTTGGCGGGGCGGGACATAGAACTTGATAGAATGCTTGGCGGAGCGGGACATATCTCTTTATAGAACGCCTGGCGGAGCGGGACACAGAACTTTGTATAACGCCTGGCGGACATTGTTGCCAATCTCCAGCACCGTGACGTCACCCCACTTGTTCCATTCCTATTGTTCCTATTCAGTCCCAATATTTTTGTCCCTATAAAGACCCAATATTTCCATGTTAAAGTCCCATTGTCCCCAAAGTGCGGTCCTGTATTCCCCATAATAAATTCCTCTTGTCACTAAACAGCCCCACGACCATTTTGACTGGGATTTCCATTGTCGCTATAGAGTCCCACCCTATGTTCAACTTTCCCTTGTCCCTACAGTGACCCAATATTCCCCATGATAATTCCCATTGAGGCTAAACAGCCCCAGCAATATTCCCCATGTTAATTTCCCCTTGAGGCTAAACAGATCCAGCACCTTTTTGACTGTGATTTCCATTGAGGCTAGGGTATCCATTTTTCCCTGTGTTAAATTCCCCTTGAGGTTAGAGTGTCCCACGACCTTTTTGACTGGATTTCCGTTGAGGTTAGAGTACCTTGAGGCTAGAGTTGCCCACGACCTTTTTGACTGGGATTTCCATTGAGGCTAGGGTGCCCCACTTCACTACTTACTCCTTTATCTGTTAATGAGTAACTATGGGTGCTAGTCAGTCATAACAGCGTGTTGGTTACTAAATTTAGAGTACTAGGTAGTACGGGTAGAAGGTAATGAATCGTAAGTCACTGTGTATTGGTCAGTTAACATTTGTATTACATTTCCCGTTAGAACCCATACTTTTCTACATTGATTGATCATGATATTTCCACGAGCGACACTGTGCGGTCATAGTGTGAATATCTCATCCCCGAGTAACATTTTGTCCCCTAAGTGACATCTCCACGTTAAAATACTGTTAGAGGTCAGAGTACCATCTCCATGTTAAATTCCTGTTACAGGCCAGAGTGCCCTACATATGTTGAACATACGGCGTAATATTGTTTCCAGTTAGAGGTTAGAGTAAACCATATGTTACATTGTTATGTTTCCTGCCAGACAGAGGTGTTGCATTTCCGCCCAATAGGCCCATCATGTTAAACATATGAACATTTTTGTCCATGTTAAATTCACATAGACCCTAAACTCCAAAGACCCTATTTAACATAGGACTCTCGTTAGACCCCAGATCGTCACATTCTTACAACTGATGATGATGATAATGATAACGATGATGCTGACGATGTGTTGCTCTTGCATTACCTTTGTAATATTCTAAGCGTTCAAGTATTTTCCATGTAAAGCACATTTGCGTTAGGTTGCCATTGCCTTTTACTAAAACATTTCAACAACGTTATTGCCTTGAACAATTGTAGAATAATGAGATTGGACCACACGTTTGCACAAATTATCACTAACCATGTAAAGATGCAAATACTATCCCCCTTAAACAAGGACTTAGACGAAGAGGACGGAAGAAAAGATGAATGGTTGACAGGAGAAAAATAACCAGAATGACGTAGAGCACGCGGTAAACAAAAATAAAAGGATGAGTCGAATCTATGAGTGTCCTGAATAGAAATGTTTGTTTGTTACAGGAAAACTTACTTATTAGCAGGAGAACAATCAGTGCTTGTATTTCCATGTTCAAAGGTAGTGACTTGAAGAAACAATTTAACACATCGAAACAATTTAATCATCTGGTCATTATAGTGAAGGTTAAAGAAAACGGGTATTAAAGTGTCAGGCTGGACTACACACACACACACACACACACACACACACACACTCTCTCTCTCTCTCTCTCTCTCTCTCTCTCTCTCTCATACATGTATTTGTGTGTGTGTCTGTGTGTCTGTGTGTGTGTGTGTGTGTGTTATTTGGATTGGAGGTCTTTTTTCTCAATGATATTTAATGAACCAACTGAGTAATGTGCTTTATTGGGTCATTCAGAAAGTGTGTGAAACAGGCATCTATGAAAGATTCTGTCGCATTATACTATACATATGAGAATATGTGTATAACAGTCTTTATCATCAAGTTGATCAGACTGTATGTGATTGCAAGATTTTGCCTGAAGCGCTCAACAGAGATACTAGTCGATAGTTTGATGGATCAGATATATTACCATTTTTGAATAAGTGTATAACAGTGGTCATTTTCCACTGAGAGGACAACGAACCCACGCGAAGAGACTATTGACATAGTAAATGCAAGGGAATTACGATAAATGCATTAATACTTTTTATTGTGTTTTATTGGATATGTGAACAAGTCCTGCAGCTTATTCGTATCTGAGGAAGGTATAAATAATTTTTTTAATGTCCCGTAGTTAAATACTCCAACACAACATTACTTATACTTCGAAAAAATAAAGCCGCTAATGATTTTTAAAAAAATTAGATGAAATGTAAATTTCTTGAAGTTTGAATAATAAGTATATTATGTTAATCAGGAAGAGAAATATTATCGAAATTACCAGAATTTAATCAAAGCTCCAGTCAGTTTCCATGACGATTTCAAATTAATTCTTTTCAAACATCGAGATTAACAACAAGTTGAGTTAAGGTTTCACGAGCATGTTTCTTCGTTTTATTAACTTTGTTTCGTTGATTTTGGGTATTTCCTTCATTTATGTTCAGTTTTATTTGTGAAAAACGGATATTTTATGCACTTGATCTCGAAATCTGACTGTCGTTGTTATTTCAGAGTCAAACCAAATATTGGCTGTCTGCGTGTTTTTAGTGAAATAACTTTGTTGACGAGTAACAAGTAATATCTTGGGCCATCTTATTACTAATCTATATCATTACTCCAAGTAACATCTTAGACTGTATTATTACTAATCGATATCACTACTCCAAGTAACATCTTAGACTGTATTATTACTAATCGATATCACTACTCCAAGTAACATCTTAGACTGTATTATTACTAATCGATATCTCTACTCCAAGTAACATCTTAAGCCATATTATTACTAATCTATGTTTTAATTTAGATAAGTATTCGTCTATATTGCGGGTTTCGGTGTCAAATAAATGGAAGTTGGATAAGATAAAAACCAAGATGAAAACAAGGTTGGAACAGTGCATGCAACAGCAACTCAAAAGATTAATTTATAAATAACAAAAGATCCACGTAGAGTTAAACTTGGTAGGAAACTGGGGGACAAAAGCCCCAAAGGATCATGTAGAGCTGAACTTGGTAGGTAATTTGGGAACAAAAATCCATCCATGACAAAGGTATTCAACGGCAAAGTCTGGACTTCGTTCAACTCAAAATCAGACATATTATAAAATAACTGCAGGGGTATTCACCAGCTATGACTTTTACAGGCAATTTTTCAGTTCAGTTTTCTCTTAATAGGTTTACAATCTAGTATCCTCGAGTACAAGGAAAAATGTTTCCGACAAAGCTGTTAACTCAGTTCATTCGAGTTTAGACCAAAATATATATTGCTAACATAACTTTAAGTCTGGAATAGCTACTGGAATGCCGAGTTGTTCATTCCTATCGTTAACTAGCACCATGAATACAAATATATGGAAAGATCAAAAAGGAAACAAAATGAAGGTAAGAAACGGAGCTGGATAAACGAACAGCTCAGATTAGGAGAGCATTAAATTTTCTGAAAACGAAATATATTGTACCAGACCGATTGATAACAGAATTGGCAGACTATAGATTTCGTTGCAGAAAGTATCATTTGTTGTTGGATACAAAATTTACATGAACTCAAAACAATCGCTTACTACATGAATGACAAAAATAAAACCATGATTATTTTTATTCCCAGTAGCGATTAAAACTACGAAATGTACATGATTAAAATAAATCAAAGAGAGAGCGACTTCAAATGCCGACAATGAAGAAGGTATTATTGATGATTTCTTAATGAAAAAAACAAACAAACAAAAAAAAAAACAACTCTAAATTTGCAGTCCTTCCGAGTGGCAATTATAATGATAGGATTAATAGCCAGACAACAATATAGGCATCTACCGAATTATATCCAGTTTGCGAGTTTTAAAACCCCCAGAATGTATCCATTTTCCTAGACTTAATCAATACTACAAAAAATGATAATATTGGCTATTACTCGGATCTTTACCTGTTGTTTGTTTCGTGCAGTGCACAGAACCTTAGGCGATATTTACAACTGATCTAACAGAGCATAAATAGTGCGATATATACCTTAGGATGTGACCTTTAGAAAAGTAAGACATCTCTAAAAAAATATGTAACTCTACAATCTCGGTTGGCGAAGTGAGACTGTGAATAACGTAATCATCCATAGCGATCACGAGATTAGAATGCTAATGAACGATTTTAAGATATTAACACACAACTTTCTGGCTAATTGGCAAGATCATGACTAATAATATTACGTTTCCATTGGAAAATGTGTGACTACATAAAAGCCTTGGATATTTTACTTGACCATTCACTACCCTATATAGCAACGTGACTAGGCAGCCAACAGTGTAGAATACTTTTTCCAGATTTTATGAGCAAATCTTGATTCTGTAATATCAATCTAAGTCAAACCCTTAAGTATGACTGTAATTCCTGCAGTAAAAATCGAGGCCTTGTACAGTAACCGGTTGGCTATAGTTCCATGCTGAATTAATGGAATAGAAAGTGTTCCACCAAAAGGCATATGATCCGTATGTTTTACTCTCTCTCTCTCTCTCTCTCTCTCTCTCTCTCTCTCTCTCTCTCTCTCTCTCTCTCTCTCGTACGAGCTTAAGCTAAGTATATATGATATTATTTTGCATATTTTCAGTTGTTGAATTGAAATTCCATGATGGCGTCTTTGCATGCGTCATCAAACGTTAAGGAATCACCAAAGATTTTGTTATCGTATCCACAGCAACATCCGGATGGATTCACTAGGCTGTCAAAGCAATCAGATGTCAAAATTTGATTCGCAGAGGGATTGAAATATTTCCCCAATATGCCTTGTTCAATTCCCATCTCTGTCCAGACCCTCATCTTTAGAAATATTACTTCTTAAGTATATTGGAAAGATGGGTCCCCATTACCTTTCAAAGATAAGTCAAGGAAAAGAGATCGATTTCAGATGATCATATCTAAAGACTAGTATGACAGAGTGGCATAATGCTTATAAGTTTACGGCTTGTCACTGAAATAACAAAGATTCTATTTTCTTCCCTTTAGCGTTGATAGCTTTATAGCCCCAAAGTGTATCGTGGCTATTGGTCAACAAGTAAACAAAATGTTGGTAACTATTCAATAACATGGACAAAACTACTATACGTTGTGAGGAATTTTGGTGAATTTGCTTTGACTGTCTTTCCATGTAATAGCCGTCTGGGTACAGAAAGAATTTGTGACAGGTTTCATCTCCACTTTAGCTGCAATGGCGTAAGAGTTGCCATCTTCTTAAGTGGAGTTTGCCCTCCACAAAGTGCCAAGCCTCAATAAATCAAGCGGTTTTCTCATATTTTACTCGTTGGATCTATTTCTCAATGTTCCACTTAAGACAGTCTCTAGAATACGAGAAATATTTTGCCTGACAGTTCACAACAGAGATTTTATCTTGGGTGGACAATCCAACGTGACCCTCCAAGTCGCATCAGGGACAAATTTGTTTCCTCTTGCAGCCATCATGTTGGTTGCCATATTTCTGGCAGCTGAAACACCACAAAGGATTCGCAATGAAAGGGTCGACAGGAATGTTAAAAATCCCAGCCTTGATCGATATAAAGAAAGTGACACAGTCAAACCTCAGGATGAAGGTATTTGTTGGAATCAGCGGATGTCGATTCCTGTTATTTGTGAGACGTATTAAGAGTTGACATTTTCGAGCATCTCCGCCTCATTGCAGCCATCGAAAGCTCGAACAACACCTCTTGACAAGTTGACAACTTTATGTGCAAATACTTTAATGGATGTCTCCACAAACCGCTTTGAGCGAAGCAGATGGTTAGAGTGAGCTTTGCATATACATTCTACAAGTAGTTGATCCAAAATAAGTATTGTTACACTTTTGGCTCTACAGGCAAACCCTGTTTTGATTTAGTTGTCACAAAAAGTGATAATTTGGTTCTGTCGCATAAGGCGATAGTTTGGTTCTCATCACTAACCAATTTCCGTAACTCAGTCGTGTTTTATCGTCTGAATCGCTGGTTGAATTAGTCCTGGTCATTTTGTTGAAAATATGGTTGATTTCCGACAACGTAAGATTAACAGTTCGTCACCTGTGCTCCCTACCAGACGCGGTGACAGATTTATGTTCATTTATCGCGTTTCTCGTGTTAAGGCTACAAAGAGTGATATGCTCCAGCAAAGAAGAAACTTAACTCAGTTGACCCTTTCCACCGTCCTCAAAGCTATGACCTTTGTAAGGTTTGAAAAGAAATACTATGCTGCTTTAATCACAAAAGTGACCATTGAAAAGTATGCAAATCAGCGAAACTGAACGTCTACAGAGTAGGTTTTGAAGCTTGATGTGACTAGACGATTGATCAGATTGGGCCATTCTGACCAGCCGTCTAAATGAAGTTGAAACCAAATACTGTGTCGCATCAGAGTGGCAACCATCGACTTATCTCAACTCAATTACCAGAATTTGCTCATACAACTGCAAGAGACGCAACTCACGGGAAGCGGGTTGCCTCCGCTCATTCACCTCTTACGACATGCAGCGAGGATACATCGTGTCTATTCTGCAACTCCAAGCCGAATAGGGGAGAAAGGAGAGCGGAGGAAGGAGGGGTGTACAGTGTACGATTTTAACTCCAATCCATCACTTTTTATTGAGTAAAAGTTAGACATAATTGATGATTCAACAGCATTATATAATTAAAATCAGAAAATCAGGCTTATGCGCACTTTTTATCAAAGTATAGTTTGAAGACTTCATTTATTTTTAAAGTGAATTTTTAGATTTGGTTAATGGTAAACAAGTAAAGCGCTGCTTACTCATAAAAGCTCAGAACCAGTGGATACATTTTACAGTTTAAAAGAAACACGTACGTGTCACGTACACGTTCAACTTTCATAAAATCTAAAACAAAACTATCAGGATTAAAATGTTTCCAAGTCTTCAATACAACAAGTGACTATATCATTTGTGATTGGAAGAGGGACCAACTATCTGCTAAAGTTATTTGATTCTAACAGATCAAACGAGGAATGAATTGGACGTGACGAACTTAGAGGATTACCAGAGAAAAATGAATGAACGATTGTGAAAACAAGGCTCGCGTCACTCAGTATTTAGTTGGTTGGTTGGTTGATTGTATTTTTACGGCGCACCAGCACTGTCAGGCTATTTAGCGCACTGAGTACTTAAACAACATGAATGATGCTTTCTACGTATCCTCTTCTACCCATGACGATGATCAGGCATGCTTTAAGTGACAAGCAAATGCCTCATAAAGGAAGGTAGCCCAAATATCATGATTGCACATGGTAATTTTTTTTATTCGCAAGGCGAAAGGAAATGTAAAAAATGTAGTAGTTGGCAATTTTGGAAAATTCTCGTGAAAGACATGACCATATCATGGTGGAGTGATGATGCTTCCGAGTTAAAGGAGTACATTTTCACGGCATACAAAGATATGGGGCTAATGTATCGGGTAGGATAAGTGGGATTCAGCAAGGCACCATGAACGATAAACTGAGGAGATGGTGACACGCTATACATTTGATAGTTTTTGCAAAATAAGCTTAGGATCTCACTTAACTTCCCAAATACTAATACAATCTATACTTGCTTATAAGTCGAGTCAAACTGCAAACAACAAAGATCCTGATCTGCCGTACCATAATGCGCCTGCAGATCACGTTATATGTTGTTTGTTCTACTAATTACTCCTAACAAACTGCACAGACATAGATCTGCCGCCGCATTATGCGACGGCAGATCTAGGTTTGTGCAGTTTGCAGTTTGACTTTACTTATAAGCGAGTATAGATGATACAGATATATCTATATGCTTTATCTTAGGATTTCATCTCTAATACTACTTTCGTCAGAGCCTCTGAAAGGTGCTAACCAGGACTACGAAATGAAAAGAATTTCCTCCAATACGGTATGATAACCTCTGAATCAATTGCTCAATCGGCGAATAACAAAGACAGAAACGGGTTCGCGTTATTATATGACTATATTCAGAGAGAAAGGGGTCGGGAGAATCGTAGATATAAGGTCTAAGATCACTGTTGATTCTCCCAAAATAAGCTGAAAGGGTGTGTTGATACTATTCAAAAGACTGGTGGAAATGATCACGATAGGTTTTACAACTCGGTCATATAAAAGATCTTGGTTATGACAATTCTGCCAAATATGGGTTACTCGCCAGGCTTTAAATTCATCCATCAGTTAAAAAGCGCTTTTTTTTCTTCGATAAACGACCAAGGCTCACATAACTTAGCAACGTATTCGTGAAATATTATTAAACTGGCTATTACTAGTGTTGCATCTGGTTTGTTCTAAGAAATACCCACAGTAATAAAATGTATGGTAGAGGCGTTATATTAGCCAATGTGCACGATATTCATTTCCAAAGCAACTGAAACGAAACAATTGATACTCAAGAAATGTATATCTATTTCGTTGAAAGTAAATATTCAAATATAAAAAGGTAATTGCAATACATCTAGAATATAATTTGGATTAATGGTTTTTTCTTTATGCGTATCAATGAACCAATACTTTGTTTTTATTGATGATAGTAGGAATCTTAATAATACGAAAAAGCCTCAACTATTAGAACCAAGATTGCTTTCAGTGGTGGAGATTTTGAACCAGCTGCATGGATGATTGGGTAAGGACAATCCTGTGAGAGAAAAAAAATTCAGTTCAGAGAATATACTTTTTATTGTATTTTACAGCAAGGACAATTCAGAATGAAATGGTACCATATATTTTAATGGCTATATTGTGAAACAGGTCAAAACAACAACACCAACAACAAAGCTTTTGATAAGACTAAAGTTCCTTTCTCAACTCCAGGTATTGGTATGACCATAAGGTAATGTATGTACGTTGAAAAATAAAAATACAGAAAAGAATTTTGCCTTTAGCTCAGAAAATTCTCTTACTGTTGTGCGATTTAACTTATCCTTGAAAACACCGGTATCGTTTTATTAATTCGTGATATGACAAGTATATTGTCACTGGGATAGTCACAAGTGACATAAAACATGGCGTCATTCTTCATGTCGCTGTACAAGTCGTGTGTCTGGACCTGAATGCACAGAGAATCTTACCAGTCTTGAGTCGTTTTGATTATATCGCCATATTTGCTCTTCAGCTTAGTAGAATCCATCATTTGGATAGCTCTGGCAAAGTAAATCCACCATCGACGGGTTTGCTTAGTCTGATCTTTTTGTTTCTGAGACTTAATATTGTATTAGCATACATTCTCGTTTATTTGTCTCCAGGGGGTCTTAAACACTGTCATGTTGTTGCCATTTGTAATCAAACGGAAATTTCTTTAGTGACACAGTCGATATATTTGCATGAGCGAGTCTGCGTTTTCAAGCAGCAGATGTGATGTTGTTCACCGTCTTAGATAATCTCAATAATTCATTAAAACTTGGAGTTACATTTCTTTGAACATATATATACAAAAATTCCTCCATTTTATTTCTTGGTTTCTTGTAGAGATAATAAAATTAGACATTGCAAATATTGAACGCACACAACACAGTTTGAACGGAAACGGACTGTTCTAGAAACCAGAAAAGGACAGTGAGCAGTCTTTCTGCATGTTTACATCAAGAGCTTCCGGTTAGTTTGAAACGCCAGTAAGTTGATAGTGTTAGGGACCCTCTGGAGACAATCAGGTTAGAGATTATAAATTGATGATTGAAATGACTAAGTTTATACATATTTTATATCTGTGATCCTTTTCGTTTTTAAAATTGGTTGGGGCAGGGGGGCACTAACAAACCAGTAGGTGTTCGAAAATTATAGAGGGTTTCACGGTTGCAACGGAGTTACTGATCGTAGCTCTTAAAATTATTTCCCTTAGCTCCAATGCGGACGGCCACAAAAAATTTCCAGTTCAGGATAGTTCAGAATTTCGCACCGTTTTACGCTTTGTTAGCGAAACATAAAGTGAACAAAGGAAGGAATCTTAGCTGTACTACAGATCATTATGGATAAACCAATGAATAAATTATATGTGTCTAACATCGTTTGTTCATACTAGGAGAATAATTATAGACATTACATCAGATAATTAGATTCGGTGTCCATACTTACATTATATCAGATAATTAAATAATATTTACTGTCCATACTTAAATGATATCAAATAATTAAATTAAATGCACTGTCCATATTTATATTATACCAGATAATATAGATTCATTATCCATAATTTCAGATACATTTGTAGGAACATTTCACTTTGCTCTCCGATTTTAAACATTTTATTGTACATTTTTGGCATCATAACTTTAATGAAAACCATCTCAAGAATTTGCATTTTTCATACGTTGATATATCCTTCTTTTTCAGTTATTTTCTCAAGGATAATAGTTCATTTATAACACGAGTTAAGAAAGTTATAACACAAGTTCGATAAAAAAATTATAACACGAGTTCGATACGTCAGCTGATCTGAAATGCCCCAATATTTTAAACCAGAAAAGAGTTTTAAAATGGAACACAGTACATTAATGTATTCAAAGGAACTTAACAAAGCAATGATTACATTAGCTATCATAAAGATAAAGGAGCGCAATTAATGCAGATGGAATATTTATTCATATTTGGGTGTAACTATCGTACAATATTCAGATTAATTAACAAGCCCAATGACATTTTTTTTTTTTCATTTTCTCTTTGGTGGGAGAGGAGGGGTTCTCCCATCTTTAAACAATCAAAAAAGTATTTCCTCGTATACATATTTTTGTCTTGCTAGGTATGTCCAGTCAAATATAGCCATGCATTCATTCAGCCTAATATTTAATTATTTACATTCCTCGCTGGTTTTCTCAAAACTTGAAACCTCAAGTATCGGACGGTGCATGCAATAACTTTCAGCATGATTTTTCTTTGCTTATGCTGACACGTTGTAATAACTCTCAAATTTGCTGGGGTCTTTTGACAACATTTATGATTGTCACAAGCAAATTCATCTTAGTTTAATTCTTTTTAACTTTCCTTGCATCAAATATGTAAGTTTAAAAGATCCAATTATTTCACAGATTCCATTCTATTACTTTGGTTCCCCTTTTAGATTAATATTGATCCACGTGACCGGCTGTAAAATTGCAGACAGTATGATCTAAAAAAGAGACTGTTTGTAATAACACGCTCTTCAAGTCAATAATAAATGGATACTCACAAATATTCATATTTGTTGTCTTTATGTATCAGTCACTCTTTCTATCTTTGCACCATTATATACTCGTTGTTACGTGTCTAGGCTCGTACAAAAGTAACAAAGAAAAGAGTGAAGCCAACAAGTTTTGTAAATTTAACAAAATAATTTATTTCCCTAGAAAAACAAGGTAAAAATATGAAAAAGGACTTACGATTTATGATTCAAATTCAAAAATTAATCCAATAATTAAAAATAAAGGTCCTATCACTAAAAAGTTCTAAATGAATCAAAGTTCGAATCCCGATGAAGTTCCAAGATGAAAGGCGATGACGTCTTCTATAACCTGTTTTGTGTTGTCGTGTCGACAGTTCCTTGTTGAATCACCAAGAATAATATTCCGGCTTTAGAATTCCAAATAATTTTCAGTAGATGTCTTTGTCCAAGAATTCTGATAAGCACTAGATAAAGTCTCCAGGAAAAGTAAATTATTTAAATAAAAACTCAATTCAAACTGGCAACAACAAAAATAATACCTTTGAGCCTGAAGGTATGATTTACGATTGACTAAAAAAAAACTATGAAGTATCACTTTAACTCTAACTACAACGCAATTTAGATCTCCCATGATGGGGTCACGTGATCACCTAGTTCAAGCGGCGTAGTAACACCACACGCCGGCTATCACGTCCGCCATGGACGAATTCAATTCTACTAAACGAATCTTACTTTAAGATTCAATAATAAAAACAAAATTTTAAAAAGTTGCTTACAACAGAGCTGAAAATGGCCCTGAAATCTAGGTCACCTAAAGATACAATGTTTCTACGAACTGCGTATTTATCAGGTTTAACAGAACTGAACTGAATTTTCTGGAAAAATGTCAAAACCATTGAATAAAGTTATCATTACAATAACATGTAATGAAATAAAAATAAAATAAAAAAGAAATTTAAAACTAACACACAAGTAATTAAATTACATATACGTAACATCATTTTTATCCAGAAGTATGTTTATGTAATATACGTATGCGAATACACATTCATTCAAGCATATACATACCCATCCACCAGATGAAATGAGACAGACAGACAGACAGGCATATAGGTGAGAGCCGCAAATGTCCTATACATGCATAGTGTGTATAACATTGATATTTCTCCAAATTGTATACTCTAAAAATTCCAACCGTTCAAGGAAATAAAATTAAAATAATCATCAAGAAGACTCGTACTTGAACCTGTCTGTTCAAGCGTGGATGACATTTGTGCATTTTGAAAAAATATATCCTTCCAAGATATAACTCAAGTTATTTCATGACAAATATAATGAACATTAATAGAAACGCAACAGTCTAAGTCAATAATAAAAGAACATTAAGAAGTTAGAATTTTTTCTCTTTGTTGTTCAACTTCCAGTAACTGCAATCATTAAAGCTGTAAAGAATAAACATATTTTCATTATTCTTCAAGCGAGATAAATTGCGATAACAATTTTTTTAAGCATCGATACACTTTCGCACAATCAAATAATACAAACTAGAGCATGAGGTAGTAATGGAAAGATAATGAAGTTTTGAAATGGGTAGAGAACATTTATTTGAAAGCTGGGAACAGTGCAAGTTAATGAAAAAATAAAAGATGTGAAAACAATTGATCAAATATTGATAGATTTTCTTCTTAAGGTAGTGAGATATCGATCTTGCTTGTGGAATGTGAGCGGTCTGTCACATTTTCTGTCACATTTTCTTGATCTACATCTGCCATCTTTATTGATTGAACTATCCGGAAGTTAGTTGCACCGAGACGCCCTCTGGTGTTTTCAAGGGAAGATAATAACCGTGAAATGTTCTATACCCACAACATTCCAGTTTGGTGTTCCATCAGACTTATTTTTATACGCAAATACCAGTGATTATTTGCTTGCAACCCACCGAATGACTTTGCTCTAATATTTGGCCAGCTGTGATATACTCGCAATTGTAATAGTGCTAGTGCTATTTCTCTGGCTGGAATTGTCGTTGGAAAGTTAACGGCAAACTGAAGCTTGGTTGATGTTGTTGATATCGTCGTGGTTGTTGCTGGTGTTGTATTAGCGACGATTTGTTCTAGCAATCACAGTGTTTGATCTTGCGACATTATTATTTAAATCAGGAATCTAAATCCCTGTCTTTGTCGAAGACAAGAAGGATTCTACCTTGAAAGAGCCAAGGGATTGGTTTCCAGTTGCTTCATGGTAAACCTTAATCATTTCTGCGAATTCCTGATCTGATATCACTCCATCGTTGAGACCTGATGATATCTGCGATGATAATATGGTGTGTGCTTGCGTTTCCGCTGATATCAACGTTGTATATTTGTGTAATTTATCAGCCGCAAACGATGATAGCTTATTTGCGACGATATTAGGAATACCAGCTGCTGGTATTCCTAATATTCCTAATATTGCCGGTTATAACTGCAACACCAATTTCTATTACTCATGCTATTATGTATGTAGATGATAATGTGCCGATTATAGTTACTGTTTCAGCGACTACGGTGGATTCAGCGTATACAATTATGTCAGTAACAGCGATACGTCTGTGGTATTTTTTGTTGTTTACTGTATGCGCATCAATGATATTTTTCAGTTGGGTATGCAACAAACGCTCTTGCTCGTTTCTAAAGCGTTGAACGTCAGTTGGGGTTACCAGTAATTAGTTCATTATGTAGATTGCTGACACTTTAAGTAGGTGGTACGTTGGCGACGAATTCAATACACCAATAGTACAACACACCGAAGCCTTTTCTTCGGGTTCTCTCGTCACTAACACAGATCCAGAAGATCCGTTAACTGGATAACGCCGTGAAATTGTGGTAGATATTGTAAATGATGTAACACCGAGTACTGAGAACCTGTACACACCGGTAACCGCAGCGGTATGTTTAATGGATTTATTGAGTGGTGTCCATAATGCTGATCCAGACGCTACTGTATATACTACACCATCGGTAATCTTTTTGATGTCAGAGAGCTTAATGCCGACGACTGATGGATTCCCCCAAAAAATGCATCAATGGTTTTATTTGTATTTCTACGAAAATTTGTAAACGCGCTTACATGATTAGCATATTCAGATCTAAACGTGGTCATTCCATCATTGATTGTCATTAACGAGGTCATCATCGAGATGTTGCTATTGTCCACGTATTTCTTTGTTGCAGCCTCATCGCCTGATTCTGGTTCTCTCTAATTAGCAATGCTATTTCCGCACATGTTGAGATCGCCAGTCATTGAATCACCGGCTTTAGGAACGCATTTACTGATCTCAGTTCTGGTCGTGGCGTCATTGCTGTCCACGTAAATTTTTTTTGGCCACATCATCATCTGATTTTGATTCTTTCATATTGACAATTGTATTTCTGCTCATGTTGAGATTGCCATACATAATATCTCCAATTCTTCTGATGCGTTCAGTAATGTCTCCCATGAGTGCTAGAATTGATTCCTTCGAGTTTTTAATTTTACCGTTTTTAGCAAACATCACTAAGGTATCTTCGGTCGCACCTGGAACCCGCAGAATAATATCTGTCAACGGGATATTGCTCGTCTTTATCCGTCCTTGCTTATCCTGAAAAACAACAACTTCATTTTGGTCCACATCTGCGAGATGCAAATGATTAGCTAGCTCATCCTTGACCTCGTTGAAGGTTGCATATTTCGATAAGTCACCATGGGGCTTGCATTGAGTGAGACTCAGAACAGGTTTTCCATAAATATCTACCATTATAAGCCATTAACCTGTCTAAAACGACCACTTGTATATTCGTGCACGACTTTATGCGGCGGCAGACCACCGTCGGTGGTCCATGATGACCTTGACACAGCATCAAGTACAGCAATTACTTCGGCATATTGGTGGATCTGTTAATGTCTGTGTTGGTAATGTTGAATACCAGATTGGTATGTCACCGGTTAAGCCACTATATCGTAAAAAATTTTCTCGGTAGAGCAGGTCCATACGAATTAAAATAAACAACTCCACGTGGATCAACCGAATATGCAACGCAGTGAGTACCTGAACCAGAACTTCCATCGAGATTAATGATATCAGTTTCAACCCCCCTTTTTTTCCCCGGTAATTGATTCCGCATAAAAGCCCCTCTGAAGTTTTTGATGTTTAATTTCTTAGCAGAATCAAGTAAATCAAAGTTGGGCATGGGAAGCTCGAAACGCTTTTCGTTCAGCGAAGTGAATCGGGGAGTCTCAGACCTGAGCTGCTCGAGGCTCGATCATACCATGAATGGGGGTTCGTGGCAGTCTTAGACCCTGCCCTTTTCTTTTGGAATTCTTTAGTCCAAGTACAGCTACTTTTTCAACAGCTGGGGATGCAGCATGTATCAACGCTGGTATAAGTGCGAGAAGTGGAAATATACCACCCGTCTTGACAATGTCTTTAATGGCACCCGCAGAAAGATCAAGTCTAACGGCAGTCGCTGATCGTTTGGCGTCATTGAAGTGCTTGAGTTGACGTTCTGTCAATGATAGTTTATTTGGACCTTGCAACAATGCTGTTATCAGCAATATTTTTATTCCAAAATTCTTTTTTGATGCTGATTGTAGCTTTTTAATCTGACCAGGGGTCAGGGTAACATTAACGTGATGATATGACATTATTATATCTTGGGCGATTTATTTATTGATCGTGCAATCGATTACATGTTTTCCACTGGGGCATCAGTGACTCTCATTCGTCCACCAACACCTTCAAGCAGCATTGTTTTGTCTGAGAGTATAACAGCGATTACTCGATAATCAGTAACATCGGCTCGCAGTGCAGCTACTCGAGCTCGAAAATGTATGTCAACGACTGACTGTCGAAACAAATCTAGGTGTTCCAACGAGAAGCAGTAGATATTTGCAAACAAGAATCCACATTCTGATCACGCCACATGAATGTCATCAAGCGATGAAAAAGCACGTGCAACGTGATTATTTTCAAAATCCAGCAACACTTCTTCAGAATGTTCTTGATGTCCATTTATCCTCAAAGAATCTTCACTAATCCCAAGTTGGTCAAATACCATATGATTTCGTAATATGAATTTGAGAATTCTGTCGTCGGATATCCGGAAAAGCTATAAATACATGTCGTGGTGCTGAAACTCCCTGTTGTGATGCGATCTGCCATGAAATGCGCCAACAGTTGTGCTCGTGATCGAGTCTGTAGTCATCGTCAACCATGATAGCGTTGATTTTCCGCCGCAGTCCATAAAAGAGAGCAGTCGTTGTTCTTCAGTGAGTGATGGTGACATTGTTGGCATCCACAACGAAAGCTTTGTCAGTGTCACATTTCCAGTGCCTCGGTTTCAACTGGATCAACTCCTTCA
Source organism: Megalonaias nervosa (assembly GCA_016617855.1). Classification (NCBI taxonomy): domain Eukaryota; kingdom Metazoa; phylum Mollusca; class Bivalvia; order Unionida; family Unionidae; genus Megalonaias; species Megalonaias nervosa. The sequence goes on along the minus strand of JAECUM010000386.1, from coordinate 35,750 downwards.
GTGTGCCAGACAGTATGGTCGTCCGTGGCTTTTCGAACGAGAGCAACTGTGTGTTTGGCTCCGAAGATAACTTTTCTAACATTTCTGCAGAAACAAAAGATATGTGACAGTGGTATTGCACAGTTAAATCTGCCCTGAGCATCAATTTGATCTTTACGTGCTGAAAATCCCAGATTAAAATTCGTAATGCTCAACATCGGCGTCGTCAGCCGCAGCAGTAACTTTTGTGGGGCGTCGAAAAGTATAAGGTCGGCTCTCAGCGTGTTCAACAGTATCTTTTGCAAATATCATCGACGGACTAGCGGACCTTGCATAATCATCGCTGTATCGGGATAGCCCCAATATTGTCATAGCAACATCAGCGTCATTGAGGCATGCTTCGATTTCTTTACCATCAATAATATATCGTGCACAGCTGAATAATGCCATAATTCCTTTATTAACAAATCCACCCTGCGCATCACCATAAGGATTACCATCGGTTTTTACAAGTCTACCCTGAACTTCAACGAATGCCTCGGCGGGTAGGAAATACCTTGATGTATCTTGGATTTGTAGTTCGATTCGTCGACGTTGGTTTGGTTCTCTCGATTCGTAAGAATAATACTGATAATCACGCACAGACTCATCCTTGAGTACTGGTGCGTCCATGTCAAATGCTGGATCAGATACACGTTTGAAAATTATTTATATTTGCTGCTATCTAAAATGATGCACCATCGACGTTTAACGTCGGAGACGACGAAATAACCTACTACCCGCTACCAGATTTGCAGTTATATTCCGAGCTTCTTCACCGGCTAATTCATTCAACCGTTCACTTGCAGTTTGATTTATTGTTTTGCTAACATTTGCAGGCATAACTTCGGTGCTGGGTAATTTTACTGGCTGAGGTTTTCGTCGTATTAATCGTGCTAGTCTATCTCTGCATGCTGAGAATGCTTTACTAGCAACATCACCAACAGTACCAATACCTTTATCACGAACAACGTCAATAGCTTTCGTTCCCAGTTGCTTTGCAATCGGTATTGCTTTCGGGGCTATCCTTCTGAATAGACCCTGAACAACATCGCCGAGTCCATCTCCGTAGGTGACTTTACATGTTGGTAATCGCGAATTTATCACCCTGACCATTACAGGTCCACGTTGAGCATTATGTATGATCATCTTATTTTCTTGTCACTGATCTAACTGTATCAATCACTGTGGTAGTCATCAACGATTTCATCAATGAGGAACCGATAAACATTAATGTCCATGATGCCGCCTGTGAATAATCTCTGACAAATAGCAGCTGCTTCATTAATGATTTCTGGGGAATTATTACCGGCTCGTCTTGCGCCAGTCAGAATTTCTGGTCTATCAACATCGGCAAGGATGTTATTGGGACAAAGTTTATCAAGGCCACTTCCTCGAGTGACCAATCGCTAGCGCTGGACAGACCACTTCCAGTTGTTTCGTTTGCTTTTTCTTTAATTGTTGTTAAGGTTGATTTCCTTTCTTGTTTGGCTTTTTTAAGTTGCAAATTCATTTCTTCTTCTCTTCGTTTCCTTTCTTGTTTTACTTGTTCAATATACTCACCTACTGTCTGGTTAAAAATGTTAAACTGATTAACATCTTCCTCATATCTGATCTGCTGAGTATCAGTAGTGACGCGATATACATCCCTAACCCAATCGGCAGATTTCAGAGTTTTAATATATTCGGGTTTTACATACCTATCTCTGTCACTATATCCAAATGTGGCAATATTAATTAATTGGTCTGGTGTCTTGATGGAGGCAATACCTTAAGGCATAAATTTATCTGTAATGTTAGTTCTAACTTTTGGCAGCGGCGATGGCCCATCTTCATGTTGTGGGTGAGGAGGTTGCCGGGGTGGTGGTCTAGTTGCTCGAAGACGGCCAACAATATCAACAATGTCTCTAGAGCTTTTTGAGCTGCCTCAGTTGCTGTAACAATTTACTTTGTTGGTTCGACAACTGGTTTAAATAACTGTTCTGTACCTTCTGTAAGTTCCACCTGAGACTCCTGACGCGTTTGTAGTTGTTGCTTGACAGAATCACGGACGGGGAGATATTTCTTAATTGCCTCTAATCGCTGTCGAGCTAGTTTAGCTGTACGAGATTCCATGTTTAGCGTATAATCGCTCATTATTATTAATGTATTATAATGATTTAATTACGCCACCTAACCGCTACGCTACAGCAGCAGAGAGAGAGTGACGACCAACAGTGAATGCCCCGGGACGGTAAACGAGAAACAAAAATGCGCAAACCCTGTAGAGGCCTCTGTTTAGTGCAACGCCCGGTTAGAAGTCTCGGTTTAGCGTTATTGACGCTTGTGTGTCATTTTTATAGAAGGGTTTATTTTCACTAATGGACTACTCTAATAAGTGGTCTGTTCACCCTCTCCGCTGCTTTTTTCAAATAAATAAATATTTGACGGGCCGAGTGATAAGTTAATTATACGACATTTCAAGGTTGTCTAAGTGTTAGCACTGGCATGATAATTTGGTAAATGTATGATGTTGTTGTCAACAATTATTTATCAAAGCTCTTTTCGTGTCAGTGTTGTTCAACTATGTAAATAATACGTGACGGGTCTAGTGATAGGTGTTATCAATAAGGCATTTCAATGCTGTGTAAATTAATATGATAATTAGGTAAATGCATCAAAGGCCTAAGGGTGGATGCAGTGTGTACTTTTGGCTTTATATTGTGATAATGTGTATTAGAGAAAAATATATACTGGATGTGGCTACTGATGGATATTGTATTTATCTTCCCTTAGGAAGTGCAAGTTCCTCCTTACTTGTGTACATGGCACGGGTCTATTGATTGATGTTGTCTGCAATTGTTAATCAAAGCTTTTTATGTGCATGCATTGCTAAAATATATAAATATGTCACTGGCCTAGTGACGGATGTTATACGCACGCCATTTTTAGGCCGTGCATGAGTATGCAATGGTATGATCATTTTGTAAATGTATGACAGACTTAATGGTGGATGTAGTGTATAATTTCCATTTATATTGTGAAAGTGTGTATTAGATAGAAAATATTTACTGGGTGTGACTACTGATGGCTGTTGTATTGGTCTCCTTACGATGTGCAAATGACTCTTTACCTGTGTATATAGCAAGGGGCTAATGATAGATATTGTATTGGTCTCCTTACTATGTACGATGTGCAAGTGACTCTTTACCTGTGTATATAGCAAGGGGCTAATGATAGATATTGTATTGGTCTCCTTACTATGTACGATGTGCAAGTGACTCTTTACCTGTGTATATAGCAAGGGGCTAATGATAGATATTGTATTGGTCTCCTTACGATGTGCTAATGACTCTTTACCTGTGTATATAGCAAGGGGCTAATGATAGATATTGTATTGGTCTCCTTACTATGTACGATGTGCAAGTGACTCTATACCTGTGTATATAGCAAGGGGCTAATGATATATATTGCATTGGTCTCCTTACGATGTGCTAATGACTCTTTACCTGTGTATATAGCAAGGGGTTAATGATAGATATTGTATTGGTCTCCTTAGGATGTGCAAGTGACTCTTTACCTGTGTATATAGCAAGGGGCTAATGCTAGATGTTGTTTGCAATTATCAAAGGTTTTTGTATGTGTTATTTGCTCCAATAAATAAATAATATGTGACGGGCCTGGCTATGGTCGTTATCTATATGATAAGTTTAGGCTAAGCGTATGCTATATAATAATTTCATAGGTGTATGTTAGGCCTAATACTGGATGCATTGTATATTTTTCTCTTTATATTGTGTGTATTAGAGGGAAAATATATTACGCTGGATCTGGCTTTTGATGCATGTTGTATTTTTCTTTCTTTATGATGTGCAAGTGCAGCTTTTGTTGTGTATATGACACGGGGCCAAATATAGTTGTTGCGTGCAAATGTTTATCAAAGCTTTTTATGTGTATGTATTGTTGAAATAAATAAATAATATGTGAAGGGTCTAGTCATTGGTGTTATCTACACGACATTTTTAGTCTGTGTAAGTGTATGCATTGGTATGATATCACTGCTTTGTAAAGTTGCTATTTTATTTTTATAAAGTAGGTTGTTGCCAGTCTAAAATTTGAATAAACTGTTTTTTGGAACTTAGATCTTGAGTATTTGTAGAGACACGTGGTCCATGTGTTAGGATATGGCATGTTACAGGAAGTATATACAGACTTGTTTTTCCTATTTACCTTTCTTTTAAGAGTCTTTACTAGATTAGTGTGTTCCTTACTTTCTCGAAATAAAGTATGTATCCATTAATGTGTTCTTATTCAGACCATCATTCCTTAACTTGATGTTTCACTTTGTCATTTCCTTTCCTGTCTTTGTAAAATACACGTGACATGTCTACCCTAGACCCAAGAATGAAATATTTACCACTCATACGCTGGCATTAATTACCGACACTATGTAACTAGCCTTCCGAAGGTTGGGTAGTCATGCGTTTCAGGGGCTTTTTGGTATAAAATACATAGTAACTTTATATTCAAATATCTACCAGGCTATTAAAGAATCTAATATTCAATGATGAAATAAACGAAAATAAAAAAATACTTATGCATATGAGATTGGCGGAACAGTTTTATTTAGATCTGACAATTAGTATATAAGCATAGAAAATAAAACTTCCGTGAGCATGTCAATAGCATTAGATAACGGTTGATTTGTGCTCTCTCTCTCTCTCTCTCTCTCTCTCTCTCTCTCTCTCTCTCTCAAATGCTAGTGCAGCGAGATCATCATGATTTGGTCATGTCCATCCGTCTGGCTGTAAGTCATGACGTTAGTCCGCGAAGCTTCTTCTCACGACTGCACAAAACGCTGACTTGCAGACAAATTAAATTTATTAGGCATGTTTGTGTGTATGCATAAATGTCCTGATTAGATTTCTATGACTGTCTGGGAAGTTTCACTTTTTTTAAGGGAATTTTCCAAGTTTAGGGGATTTAAACTTTTTCTTAGGAAAAGTTTACTACTCGAAATATTCATCAATTTGTTCGATAATATCCTTAAACATATTTATTTTGTCTGGCTATAATTGTAGGCCATTATATAGATCTTTCATCATTTTAATGAATTTTATAAGTTTCAGGGCTTAAACTTTTTTTTTGAAAAACGATTTAGCTAAACCACCCAACATAGACCAATGAAATCGAATAGTCTCGTTTGTATATACATATCGAAGATCGCGTTACATTCTGCAGCATTATATTAATTTATTTGTGTTTTAAATCAACAAATTACCACTTTTATTCTGTGGTACGTTATTCTTAGACATAACTAACTTCGAACACATTTGTATCCAGTCTAAACTTTTAAACAGACGAAAGGCATTATCTATAGATACCTACATTGTTGCTTTTACGTTAAACTTGTTAAATATTTTTTTTTTTATAACCTGTCTGAAAATGTTCAATCCACTAATGTATCCTTCTTCCGTTATTTATGATCTAATAAGGAAAATTACAAACATTATTTTGTTTTCGCTTTATTGTCTGACTGGTCAAGTAAATAAGTAAAATTTTAATTTTAATGGTGATACACAATAATATGACTAGTCTAGGATTGAATCCCAAGTTTTGATGTTCTAGTCTACTCGTATTCCTTTACACTGCTACGAGTCTAGGCTCTTAAAATAAGCAACAGAAAAGAGTGAAGACAACAAGCTTTGTAAAATTTAACAAATAATTTATTTCTCTAGAATACCAAGTGAAAAATGAGAAGAAAAAAAAAAAGCTTACGGTTTTACGAATCAAATCCAAAAATAATCCAAGAATTTAAAAATAGAAGTCCTAGTATTAAAAAGTCCTGAATGAATCTGAGTTCGAGTCCCGATGAAATCCAAAATGGAAGGTGATGACGTCTGTTGTAACCTGCGAAGTGCTGTTGTGTCAACAATTCTTGTTGAATCACAGAAAATATTATTCCAGTTTTGAATTCCGTATAAATTTCAATGAATGTCTTTGTCCAAGAATTTTGTAAGAGCACTTATGTATTTCTAGGGAAAAGAATCACTTGAATTCCATAAAATAAAAAAAAATTCAACTCAAACTGATCACAACAAAACACAACTTAATGTGTCAAATGTTTTAGGCCCAACTAACAATCTTCTATTAAGACAACAGTTATACGCTAGTTTAAGACGCAAAACAAATTCCCGGATGAGGGTCAATCTTCTAGAAAAATTAGAAGTTTGTAACAATAAACACATGTTTCATATCACGTACTCCAGGTATGGCCTTGACTAGTAGTATAGTGGGATACATTAGCGACAATGGAAAAATACATTACAGACCCCCCTGGGATACTTTGGCGACAAGATTTTTGGCGACAAATGGCACACCCTGGGATACTATAGCGACAATGGAAATTTTGTATAGAGACAATAGGAATGTAACAGGTAGGGTGACGTCACGGTACTAGACACTTGCAACAATGTAGCAAGTGGCTGACCTGAATACGCGTGGCTACCACTCTAGGCAGAGACAAACACAATAGAGACAGAGACATATACAACACATATATGAATGTGGCCCTGAAAAGGGCCTTTGGGTTCTTCTTCTATTTTTTCCACTTCTTCAACCAGTTCCTCACTTTTTCAATTATTCCTTTCTTCTTCTTTTCATCCTCTGGAACCCAGTCAGGATGTCCCATGGCTCTAAATTTTTCCTTCACCTTCATCCAGTTGTTGTTATGTCTCTCAAACTCTTCTTTCTTCATTTTGTTTTCCTTGTCCTTTCTTTCTTTTGCCTATGTCTCTTTAATATTTTTCACTTCTTCTTTCATCACGGTTTTCATTTTGTCTTTGGCTTTCTTTAACTGTCAAATTAAATATATCTTGCAAAAAACACCTCACTCTGATGACAATATCAATGGCCTGCTTCAAGGCGCCTATTCTTACATATTTAGGTTGGATGAAACCTCTTAGCTTCTGAACTTGCTCTTCTATCATGCCTTGCAACAGATCCCTGGCTACTTTCAGGCTGTTTGCATAGTCTAGGCTACCTGGAAACCTCCATTCCTTTTCAATCCTTTCCACAACGTAGGCTCCATCCACCATCCAGAACCAACTATGTCTTAATTCGTTAAACACATTCATCTCTAATGGTGTTGACTAGTCAAGGCGGGTAGCCAGACTACGAACGAACGAAGGGTTTATGTCGCCTATGCATACTCAGTGCTTTTGCGACTGGTTAATGCCCGAGGGTCGGGCTCTGGTAGCCAGACTGACGAGCGCTCTGATTTATATCCGTGGAGCACGGGCGTAAAGGAAAACATCCCTTACACTGACTTCACACAAACGAACGCGAACGCATAAAACACACGACATCTACTATCAACACAAACGGGAAGAGAAGAAAAAACACACCATACCTACTATCCACACAAACGTACGCGAACGCATCAAACACCATATTTACTATCCACACAAATGAACGCGAATGCATAAAACATACCAACTTACTATCCACACAAATGTACGCGAACGCATAAAACACACACACTAAACTATTAACACAAACGGGAAGAGATTAAAAAACACACCATACCTACTATCCACTCAAACGAAAGCCAACGCAAAACACACACACACACACACACACACACACACACACACACACACACACACACACACACACACACACACACACACACACACACACACACAGACACAACGTCTGCTCCAGTCCTGCTCCCAGTTCAACCTTTCTCTTGGAAGCGCAGATGGAGGTTGAGTGGCTTCACTATCCCACTCCACTGTTTGTGGGATAGTGAACACTTGTTGTTCCCTCTGTCTTCTTCTTCTATACCACACACGGGGATGAGGTCTCTGCAGCTTCCACTCTTGTCGCTGTCTCTCCAGCTCCTCCATTGCCTCCTCCTCCCAGATTTCTGTCTGGGGGATAGCGACTCTTGGTACTGGTGGTACTGGTGGCACAGGCTGTGGCAGTCCTTGTTGTGGAAGTGATGGCTGTGGAGGCGTTGGTGTCCTCAGCTCAGGCTTGACCTCACACACAGGTCTTAGCATGAGGTGAGGCAGGATCCCCCGCTTCTTTTCCTTCTCCTCTTCTTTCTTTTTCTTCTCTTCCTCCTCCTCTATCCTGGTTTCTTCTGTAATAGCCTCCATGGCCAGCTCGTCCACGAGGCGTCTGGAATACTCCAGATGCATCTGAAGTTCTAAACGTTTTGCGATTCTGCTACTCATTTTCAATTTTGACGAATCAACGATGGGGAGCACGGACGTGGAGGTTTACATCCCCTGACACCAAAACTTACCATCACATCAAACGCGGACCTAAAAGAAACACGTTGACTTTTTTTACTTACAAACACACACATGCACGATTCGACAAGACAGAGAAACGATGTGTGGATTTTTTTACTGAGAAAAGAAACGAAGTGCTTATAGACAAGCTTCTATTTTTTTAACATACAAACACACAAATTTATTGGCAATTGAATTAGTAAGTCTTTTCTAGAGTATTGGGGTAGCCCTGAAAAGGGCTGTTTTTGTTGACGGGGAGTGATGGCAATCTTTTACTGTCTAAGATTGCGTCTCCGTCTGGCGGCAGGCTTTCCTACACAATAAGGTCTGCTTCTGCGGAAAGAGAAGGAGAACTCTTTGGTGTCCACACGACAGTCAACAAAACCACTGTCTGGTTCCTGCTGCTGCTGTTGCTGCTGCTGTTCTCTCTGCTTCTGAAGTCTGTACTTCTCTGTCCATTCTTCTTGTTCTTTCTTAATTTCCTCTCTAAAGACCTCTTCTACCAGGTCTTGGGCTATTGCTAACATCCTGACATTCTCTATCTCTTCAGGCTTTGGTATCAGGTTTAGCCTGATACGATGTAAATTCACGTAAGCTTCGTTCAGCTTTTCTAGTCTGGAAGGCATGTTCAAAGGCAGACGAGTCAACCATGGATGGCCAGATTGGAGACCGACCCGCTTTATATGCTTCAAACGCGGACGCAATAGAAAACATCCCTACTAGGGTGTTTGTTGAGTCGAGACGTTATGATAGCTAATATCATGGTGAGGGATAGAAATTAGTCAAAGAGCATATATTCACAGTCTTTTTTTTGAAAACAAGCGACAGACATATTTTTTCAAAATACAACATTTTTTATTCAACAAACAATTAACCACTAACAATTAACAATAACATTAAACAAACTTTTTTGAGAAGTTTGACAACGTTGTGAAATCATGTGAGATTTCCACTGATGGAAGTCATGAAGTCATTGATGTACACTACGTTTCCTAGCTAAAGACAAAAGATAACCATAATGGTCACAAAACCATCTATCTACTATATCAACGTTTCTAGAAGAGTTACGATCAAAAGAAGTCACTAAATGTTCTAAAGGATATCCAAGACTGCGTTGATGAAGAAAATACACATAATATTGTCCACACACCATGGAATCTGTGTCTTGTAATTTCACATTATTGAATCGTGTTGTCTGGGCATTTCTTCTCATAAAGTCAATGATGTTGTCTTCCAAAGGGGGTAATCCATACGAATCAAAATACTCCACACAATTCTTATGAAGGAAGTAGACGGCGACCCAGTGAGTTCCGTCCGAGTTGATGACATAAGCTTGATGGTCTTGAGGTTTGCGATGAGGTAGTTCATCTTTAGCGCACACGACAGGATTCCAAGAAGCAGTATACGAACTGTTTATCAAAAGGTAATAAAGTTCCCAGGTATCCATTTTTTCTTGTTTTGTTTTTTTCCATAGGTAATGATAAGTCATCAATTCGATTCTGACCTTTTGTTTGAAAATCTCTGACAAGTAACCGTTTCTTTGCTTCGTCTCTGTACTTTGGGCTAAGAGAGCTTCGATGCGATAGATCTCCAGAGTAGTCAGTGGAGGGCAGGAATGATCACGCAAGCCTTTATACCAGTCATGCAACACTGCTTCTTCCGAGATGAGACTCCAAGCGTCGTCCACATACTCGTCCAATTTTTCTTCTTGACTCATTATTAGACATTTATCGTGTTAAATTTGACTGGGATTATCGTTTTGACATCCATAACAATCTTTCTTGGTCATTTCCGTAATTTTATCCGCCAGGTGTTTGCCAAAACAGGACACTAAATGTTGTTCTTGTTCTGGCCATCTGGACGTGACCACAGTGTCCTCTTCGTCTTTGTCTTGGGGTTCTGCTTTCACGGTATCCTTCCATTTCATTTCCAAGATTCTCTGCCGTTCAAAGAGGGATAAGAGTCTTCCGTAGTTTCTAATAGTCTAGAATGACTTCTCTCAAACTGTTGATTTCTATGGTATTATCGAATTCGGCATACAGGATGACGTTCAACATCTCGGTGAGAGCTTCCGCAAACTGAAGTTCTACACGCAGTTGACCGGATTTTATAGCGGTGAAATGTCCCTCGTCGCTGCCTTGGTCTGGAGTGAAATCAACGGCCCACAAAGTGTAACCTCCTACATAATCTACGTACGAAATACCGTGACTGGTGTTGGTTCCTAGTTGCCCAGTAGCTTCGTACAGGGACAAGTACGATCTCAAGTAATTCTTCTGGGCAAAGTTAGGTTCGAAGGGCTTGGTACACAAGGTCTTGCCATCGCGACTGACTCCGATCTTGGATACTCTGTAGTGCTTAAAATGGACAGGACTTTGATCGTGGGCTCCGTTGAGGGCTGCATTACTGACGATGCCAACGATTAGACGTTTGGGTAACTGTCCTTGGAACAGGTGATCTTCGTCGTATCGGATACTTGGCGGTCGTTCTGCTCAATGTGTGACTGATGTCGTTTCCCGCTTTAGGTAACACTTCTACGCGGCTCACGTAAAGTCTGGCTTCTTGGATGATGGTTTTGTACTCGTTGGCATGAGCCATCAAATGGAAAGCGACACTGTTGCGATTTAGTCTCAGGCGAATATCCACTCCGTTCAGCAAATACTTGTCTTGCAACCACATGTCCAAATGCAAACGATCCATCAGTTCTAAAATACGTCCTTGCACGATATTCTTTCGACGGTCGTTAAAGCCCACATTGTGCGGATTGTCATCGGCTGTCAGGGCTGTGTCGTTAAAAGTGTCCTCACCTGCGGTGTCAGGTTTCCATACCACGCAAGCATCCAGATAAGTGTTCTTGGCCTCTTTTCCGTACGTCAAGAGATTTTCCAGGTACGCTCGGTAAGGTTAAGTATCCATGCTACTGCTGGCCAGTTTGTTATTAAAGTACAAATCCAATTCGCTGAACAAGGAATGCATGAAATTGTTGACGGAAGCTACTCTGGCATCGGCTCCCGGATTGGTGTTGTCCGTTTTGATCACTTTGAGTTTCAGGTACAAGTAACTGCTATTCAGATCAATGTAATCTTCGGGTTGTCCTTTGATTTCAAACTCGATGGGAGCTGAATCCGTCAAAGAGGAGACGGGATGAAATTCGACCCATTGGGATTCTTGCATCGTCATCATGGTGGGTGGCATGGCAAACAGATCCAGTTCCGACTTGTAACAAACGCAAGACTCTTGGTGCATCATTTTCTTTTTATTTAATAATCAAAAACGTCTAAGTCTCGGACGGTTTTTCTTTTCTTAGTATTTCTAGCTCTGGGGGTGTGAAGTCCTCTAAAGGGGTGTTTTCTTCGTCTTTTTCTGCCTTGTCCTTGCTGTGGCATCAGGGAAGCAGGAATGCCTGACTCGTCAGCGCCCAGGGCATTTATAGGAATTTCTCGTCGGCTCAAAATTTCTTTGCCCGTTTGAAGCAAGACATTTTTGCCTGCTCTCAAAAAAGTTTCTTTAGGATTTTGTTTGTCAATGATGACATTTTGGAGAAAGTCTTTACCTTACGTCAACGCGGCATCTTTTAAGGTGTGCAATCCCCGTCTCGCCATCGGTTTCAAAACGGGAGCCACTGAACGAAAGGCTGATTTTAGCATATCACCTAAACCATGTCCTCGCTGTCGAGGGACTCCTTGGTACACAGAATACATGACTGACAAAGGGTTAGAGTAATCGTCTTCGAAAATGGAGTTTCACTGTGACTTTCCATTTGGTGAATGAAATATTTTGTCGCAGATCTCCTTTTATAGTAATTTTGACAGTGTCGAAATACGACTTACTGACAGGCAAATAGTGAGGATCTACAAATTCGCGGTGAACGTGATAGGTGTTTCCACTGTCCTGGTCAGCGTTCGTGGCAGAATCCACTTTGAAAGGAATGACACGCAGTAACGGTACGGAGGTGTGTCCCACCACGTTGTACTCCGCCACATCGGAGTACACAAAAATCAAATTCATTCCTTGGTTTATTTCTACAGGGAATCTAAAATATTTCACAAAATCCGAGTTAATGGTCACGGCTGGTATTTTGTTTCTAATCTTGATCAACTTGAGGTCTCCACCCAAAATGTTATACAATTCAGGACAAAATGTAATGGCCAATACTTTGTCTTCTGAAAATTTGATTAGTAGGCGACGAGCTATTTTGTGGTATTCGATCGTGACACTTTTTCTATTTTTCTCCAAGACTTTGCCAAACACGTTATTGAACCTGTCAGCAATGGCGTTCACCAAATGTTGACCACTAAAATAATAGCCTGAGATAATTTTCAACCGATAAGTGGCCCGTTTAGTTATGGGGTCTTGTAATTTCATAGAGTCACATACACTGGCGCGTTCATCCAAGTGTTGTTGCACTTGCTCGTCATGAACTTCTACCGTAAAAAGTGTTTTGATTTTCGACGATGTTTTTGATTTGTGTAGGGTGAATCATTTCCACCAATAAAGCCACTTCCCAATGGGCTTCGTGATCCAATTGGATGGCCTGAGATAATTTGGCCGTGTAACAGCATAAGGTGTTATTGGGAAACACCTCCATGGAACTGTCACTGGGTAACGTTAAGTAAAATTGGTTGTTCATAATTCCAGAGTTCCGGTGTCCGAGGGGTCGCTGGAAGTCAGAGGAGTGTCTAAAAGAGGATGGTTAGGGTGACTGTTGGAAGGGGCACTGACGTTGGACGCAAGACTCACGTTGTTGTTCCCGTTAGAGGAATATTTCAGAGACGGATTGGGAAGAAGGTAACCGATGTAACTGCTGAGTAAAATAATCCACAATTGTTTGTCTCCTTGTTGCAAACTCAAATTGGCAATGGCAGAACCGATGACACAATAAACCACAAAGATTTGACAGAAAAAGACGATTTGCGTTTTAGACTTACGTTCTCCACACCACACCCACAAGAGTTGCTTTTGTAGATCTTGCAGAGAAGAATTGGGGGAAGGAGTGGTCACTGCAGTAGCTGAGGCTGTGTTGAAGGGCATGATGGTCACTTCTTTTTATAATCGATGATTTGCGAAGCGTCGATACAGGAGTCGAAACTGGGAGTATATCCTTTCCAAAGTAGTTTGACTTCTTATACACGTCGTTTTCCCACTTTTCGGGTTCTTCGATCGAGAATGCTTTCTATTTCGTACGCGTCATCTTCTTTTTTGGTCACACGTTGTAACTCGGGCAAGAAAAGGTTCCTTTTAACACTTCCCCGTTCATGTCTTCCAATTTATAGACGGCAGGATGACGGCCACGCACACGATCGGTGACACGAAACAATTCGGTGGTCTAGTTGGGTAAGTAACCTTTGTCGAAAGTGCGTTTGGTTTTGCCAGTGCGCACCCAATCTCTTGATGCCAACACTCCACCTTTCTTGGGGACAGTCACTGTCGTACCAAACTTCGTTGTCGGGAGTCACTTCTTGGGGTGGGGGTGGGCACGTCCGATGCTTCTATGGTAAGGTTGGTTGTACGCTTGCATTAGGTATGGCAAGAAATCGATGTACTTGAGATTGTGTTGATGCGTAAAATATTTCCACATGCGTTCTTTCAAGGTGCGTTGAAAACGTTCCACGATGCTGGCTTTGGTTTCGGGATTCTTGGTGGTGAAAAAATGTATGTCACGTTTCTTTAATTCTTTTTGGAAAGCTTGGTTCAGAAATTCGGTGCCTTTGTCAGTTTGCCATCGAAGAGTGTGACGCCCACTTTGTTTCAACACCAGTTTGAGGGCTCGCACTAACTCACTGTTCGATTTGGAAGTCAATGGTACGACCCAAGCAAATTTGTAAATGACGTCGATGACACAAAACAAATATTTGTAGCCACGATTGTAGGTGGCCAAATGAGACATCGGCTAAATCGGCTTGCCATTTGATGATCGATGCCTTCCACTCGGGTGCGACTTCTGGAAAATTTTCGTCGAATGGGTTTGTGTAAGGTGTACTTGGCTTGTTCTTGTAACCATCGTTGCACTTGAGGTAAACGGACACTTTTCAGTCGAGTTTTGGCAGCACGATACAATTTCTGAACTCCTCCGTAACCTGTAGGATGGGATGGATCGTAGTAAATGCTGGCTAACACCTTCTCCATTTTTAAATAAGTGATCCACTCTTCACTGATACTCCTCTTTTTTTCGTGTGGTATTTTCTTGGATTGTAATGCTTTACGTGTCCGACGAGCGATAGGTGTCGAGGAGGAAGATGTCTGAACTGGGGTAATCAGTTCTTGTTTCACTTCTGTCTTGGCTTTCGTTTTCTCTTCTGAGGAAGGAGTAGCCATCATCTTTTAATCCAACCAATTCTGGATGCAGGTGGAGTTGTTAACTTGCGTACTTTTTCTGATGAAGTTTGAAGCTCTTCTTCTTTTTCTGTCTTGATCACTGGGGCTAGTGGTGGTGGTGATGGACTTTTCATCAAGTCCTTAAAATCTTTCAGAGTGGGTAGAGCTGTTTCGTCTAAAGCTTTCTAGTGAAAAAGTTTCAGTCGTTGTAACAATTTACCATACCTTTGCGATTTTTCCGTTTCTGACAAATCTCCGCAATCCATCAATGATTGCAATTCGTGTTGTAACTGGGACATCTCGGTCAAATGAGGATTGGGAGGTAAATGCGGGGTTCGTTGTTCTTGCCAACGATGGTATTGCATCCATCGTTTGTAAGGCACTAAGCCAGTTTTCGTCCTTCCGTTGGATTTCAAGGGTCACGTCTGAAATCTATTGATTTCAGAGGTCCCTTTTATCTCCTTGACCTTTGATCTTCATCCCAGGATTCTTCCTATTGTTCCGAATGCTCCTTTCAGCAAGGGTCCTCCTATGGTTCCCAGCAAGGGTCCTAACAGGGGTAAAATGGCAATTCCTCCGTGTTGCACCAACATCTTTTTCTTTTGACGAATGGGTATTTTCTTTTGGACCATTTGGCAAAGAACTTGTCGATGTTTGGCTAAGCGTTCTTCCTGATGTTTAGACAAAGGTATCGTGCCTTTCAAGACATTCAGACAACATTCGCTTACGATGTCGATGACATCTTTGGAGGCAGTTTCAATGAGTTTTTTTCGCATGGGTGGAGGAACTTTGGTCAGGACGGACAACATGTCCCAATGTTTGACTAAACGAGGAGGCAGTCCTTTCCTTTTCTATCCTTTGGGGGTAGAAGAAGGATGTCTTTTGGGAGGTGACATCTTTCTTGGTTTGTTCGTTGGTTCCAGGGTACACACCAAAAGATACACTAACGTCGATGACTTGTCACACGGCCTTTTATCCTTTTTTGACTATCGCTTCGTCATAATGGTGACAATTTGTTTTCCAAAATCGCCAAAGAATCCTCCTCTTTGGTGACTTCTCCTTTTCTTTGGACGTGTGTGTCTTTTCAGAGACAGACGTCGATGTTTGGCTAAGTGTTTGTTTGGATGGCGTGACTGTCCTTTTCTTTTTCCTTTTCCTTTTTGGACAGAAGAACGACGGTGGTGACGGTGTGCACGTCTTTGAGGAGACATATTTGGGCATTCAGGAGCACAAAAACACTAATCCCTATCGTTTGTCTCAGGTATTTTTAATACTGGAATGCGTCGCCACTGATTGTCGGCTCGTCGTATCATTTTCATGGCAGGCATCACACCTTGTATAGGGGTTTACCAACGGACTCAGTCGGGACAGTTCTTGCTTGGACAAATCCAGGAAACTCTTTAACACGCCTGATTTCTCTTGGACTTTGATTTTGGGTGCAGGTACTTTGTGAGCAGCGGCTACTGCCGCTAAAGAGAAAGAGGGTGTCACCGCCTAAGGAGAAGTTTTTGGAGACGCAGGTTTCCAGTGTTTCATCAAATTAGGAAAGACACGTGTCAAATCGGGTTTGGCAGGCATCACCAGCAACGGAGAAGTGGAAGATGTTGAGGCTACTGGAGACGCAGTCACTGTTGTTGCAGCAGGTCGTGGTTTGCGAATGTAAGGTTGCGTCCTGGCGGCAGTACGTCTCTTGCGTGTAGAAGCTGTTTTCTGTGGGCTTTTCTTTTTTTGTGGCTGTGACCTGGTCTTGACACCATTGCTCTTTTTCTTTTTCTTCTGGCTACGTCGGGGAGTGGCTTTTTTCTTGGGTAGGACTTTGGGAGCATTGGGATCCCATTTTAAGAGGGAACGAATGATGACACGTCCTAGAGAACCGCTACCTCCAGGTTTCAAAATGATTTGCTTTTTGGTTTAAGTGTCGATGCGAGGATCTGCCAGTTGCGTCAAGGCTACTTTGTTTCTCTCAAAAAAAGTTTGGTTTGATGTGGAATGTGAATGATGCCTTGCAGTAATTGACGTGCTGTCACCGTAAACCATCGTAAGACTTCTTTGAGACTGGCTTCTAAGACACGATCACGTATTTGTGGATTTTTTTTCGCGACTGATGCCGTACAAGGCACGAATCAATTTGACAAGAAGATGAGACTGAAGGGACGTCATGTTGACGATGTGTGAGGCAGACCCCAAGTGACCGAAGTTTTTATAGATTTTTTTTTTTGTGGTTGTTGTGGTTGTGGTTGTTAAGTCGATGACGGGGACGTGTACACGACAGGCCATCCGTCTTGGTACCTGTGGTGAAATAGATGGGTACGAAATCGCAAATAATCGGGTGTAGTGGGTTTTAAATCCACGAGTAAATACGCGTGTGGGGTTTGAATGGCATCGTCGTACGCATGAATCAGCCAGTGCGTTCCTAACTGTTTGGCTAACACTTGCACTTGCGATTTATCTCTAGGGCTTTTAAACAAGACCACGTAATGAGCATTGAGACTGATGGTGCGATGGGCTTTAATTTGTTGAAACAAATTTTGAGTGATGTAAATGACACTGGCATTACGATGATGCCCTTTGCGCGTAAACCACAGTTTAATTTCTTCTTCGTCTTCTCCTAACATGCCGTCGAAGATGACCAGATGGGTTTGACTAGGGTCAGACACGATCCCGTCGTCTTCGCCAGGAATGCCTTCCACAAAGACGATGGAATCGCCCTGACTTTCTCGCAGGAGGCTGTACGCCGATTGCCACTCTTTGGAACACCACACGATTCGTTGAGGTGGACGATCGATCAAATGATGTTTATGTTCTATCAAACGTTTGACAAATTCGGTTTTGCCTGAACCGCAAGGTCCGGCAATGGGCATGTTAAAGGGATGGCGAAGATACAAGGCCTCCCAACTGGCCCGATCTATGTTTTCGTCGATGACTTTGTCAGTGGAGGAAGAGGGAGCAGAGACAGTAGAGGTAGCCATAGTAGTAGTGTATGGAATGTCACGTTTGACAAGAAGACAGACAAGGCAAGAGTTTTTATACTTTTTTCAGCATACGTTTATTGCCATCTTTAAAAGTGAACAACACGAAAGACAAAATTACATAAAAGCCAAATGGCTAAGTACAGGAATAAATGACACACCAAAACGATCATAGTGGAATATAAACAAGTCTCTGTACAACATTTTTGGTGATCAAGAGGTGGTATCATAGGGACAGTGTGTAATGTACTTAGAGGCTCTACTCTCCTTGGTACAGTCACACAAGGGTCTTCCCGGAATGGACTTTCCGGGATGTCAATGACGGTCTTGTCCTGTCCTGAAGGGAGTTTTTCTTCTTCTGGTACTGTCACTAACACATGTTTAAAAGTTACTTTTTTCACTGAACGTTTTAATTTTTTAGGATGACAAATCTTGGGCATAGTGTGCCACTTCTTTTGTCCAAGCCTCGAAACCCCAACTTTTCCAGTGACGTACATCTTTCCAGTGAGGGTGTAAGTCACAAGCTACACACACATCATCGTACACATCTTCAGTACCTAAAAGTTGACGAATCTTCCTTTCCTGTAGTGTTTGTCGAGAAGTATCGAGATGAAAGCGCAAAGCTTTGAGCAGAATGAGTTTTTCGTGTACATTTAAAGGGACCACTTTCATGTTTTGGTTGGTATGTACAGTTCATAAAGAGTCCACAAAGAATCGGTTGGTAAACGAAATCCCAGAAAGGAAGTCACTAAGACACTCACTACGCGTCGACCCCAATTAAATGGACACAGTTCTCGTAATAGGCAATCGTAATCCTCCACCGTTTGAATAGTGTCACTGATTTCCTTCCACGGAATCTGTTGTATTACGATTGATAAAGATCGTGGCATGGTGGCCAGTTTTTATACCATCTTTGGTCTAAGATAATAATTGTACTTTTTGAACAGAATCGGCTTTATTTTAGTACCGTACCAAAAATATTTAGTCACTAACTCACACACCAAACGTCGTATAGAAGTTTCCTCTTAAACTAAGTTTACGTTGTGTAAAAGATTTTGGTAATCCTCTAACTCGTCTTTTGGAATTCGGGGTATTAGGATCACCTTGTAAGCTGATTGAGTGGCATCCAAAAATTTATGAATTTCACGCGATTCATCAATGTCTGGCCACTGAAACACTTTCATCAGAATCAGTCATCTTATAGCATTTAGGTACCAGTGGTTTAAACATCGGTGACGTAACGGATGCAATTGTTCTTTGCGTTTCACTTGTATTTTGACCAACTCTCGGTAAATGCGTTCTCTCAACTGCACAGGCAAACCACGAATGTTCTCTTGTAAATTATCCATGACTATGTCAGTCAAACACTTCTCCTAGAGCGAAAGCAACGAATGTAGTGAGTAATTTCTGGCCACTGCCATTCCAGGAAACGGTCAAAAATGTCAATAAAATCTTCAAATGTAAATAGTCTAAAGCGGAATATTCGGAAGAACGCACACTTGATCCAGAGAAATCTGACTTGTTTGTTGACTTTTGTCAATTTCCTCTCGTGAATTTCTCGACATAAAAGTTCCTCAGTCACCTATTGAGATTTTGCTCTGGCAAGTCCCTGCCAAATGTCCTTGTAGATCTTCTCTTGCAATTCGTTTGGTAATGTTTGAAGATTATTTTTCAAATGGGGTTTAAATACTTGTCTAGGTGTTGTCCAACGTTTGACTCCTAGCCAAGCACCTGGTTTCTTAAACGACATGGTATGCCACTTCAATGACGAGGTCCCACTAAAGATAGGTAGTGACAACCCGGAGACCATCGAGCATGTTCCAGGTAAGCGGAATCTTTCAATCTTTCTTCTCCCACTCTTGAAGTGACACACCGCAACCGAAGCACTTGACTTTATCCCCTTCGCCCAAGTAGATAAATCCGGCTCTAGCTAATTCTTCCGGCGTAGGTCCTCCCAGATATTTTGGCCATTTTCCTCGGAAAGTTTGGAATCGACTTTCAAAGTCGCAGTATTCAGGCAATCACACAGGGAACGAATATTCATCTTTCACAGGCTCATTTCCATGAGGGTACGGTGAAATATGCAGGAGTTTGTTAGTTTTGGATGACATCCGTAGGGTGGTAGCCGCATGGTTTCATAATGATGACATCCACCATGAAAACCAGTAAAGTGAAAAGACGTACGATGACGAGTGGCATCGCTTTCGCATACGTCAGGTTTGATACGCACAGCATCATTTTCCATGGTAGGTACAAATTTCCATGATGTGGTACTGAATCGCTGAGGTCATAGCGTACGGCATCCCTGCCATCGCAAGGCACAGCATCGTACTCGAGTTTCTCGTTGGACTTGAGTCTTACGCTCGATACGTGCTGTTTGAAAGGATTCATCTTTCTCGCTTGCTATTGGTAGTTCCAATGAACTATTGGTCTTGGCTGTTGTCCCTTTTTATATGTTGACCAATATCGACGTGTCCGTACGGTAAAGTGAAGTGGTTGGGAAGCCGTACTCGCTTCTGGTACACGATTTGATAGACTTTTCCAAGGGTCGGCTGACGATTTTGGTGTGTGGGTAAATGTACAATCTTACGCGGATCGTGGGTGGTCAATTTAAAATTCCCATCCTGTTCAGACTGCAATGCTTCTTTCAAGACACCAAAGTTCACCAGTCGACTGGTTCGATAATTGAGAGTCAATCCTTTCACTTTACACTCCGTGTGCACTTCTCCTTGTGGGTCCCGGTATTCGTAGCCGTAATGTTTGGGACCTCCAATTGCAAAACTTAGAATCTTGTCGTCGGGATGCTCGTCCGTCCAGGCTCCTAAACGTTTTCCATCGATTTTAGGGTGTTGTTGACCCAGACGGTCGATGTAGATGCAACTGTCCGTATAAAAATATAGCACACGATCTCCTAACAGTTCTAAAGCTTCGTACAGTTTTAAACGAGCATGGGCTGTCACGTATGCCGCAATGATGACATTTCCAAATTCGTCGGCTTCTACAAAGTCCAGTTCTTCTTCGTAATTGACTAAGATCAAGTCCTCACGAATGACGTCCACGTGTTTCATGTATTTGGTTTTGTCGTGAATAATCTGGAAGTAGCGGAAAGTTTCTGTCAAATACTCCGTCTTGGGTAAACATGCTCGTTGTGCCATTTTGCCCCACAAACAATTTAACATCACTTTGGCAAACGCTCGCCTTCCTTCGTTTTTCTCTACGTGGTCTAAAGTGATGCCTTCCTGCTCCCAGTGTTTCTCTTTGAATTTCTTTTGGTCTTCGGGAGTGTGGCACCAGGAAGGAGAGCCGCTGACTTCTTGTTTCAGTTTCAAAAAGACATTCACGTAGTCTGCGAAAATGTATTTTTGAGTCACGTCGCCCTTGTGGTATTTTTCTGTCTTGAGAAAGTGGTAAATTTCGTTCACTTCTAACAGTTGGTATCCTAGGTTCAGAGCTTTGAACAATTCCACGCTGACCCACGTTCCCGGCAAGGCGCGTTCTTTATGGGTGTGCTGACAAGGTCGGTCTTGGTTGCACGTTTCGGCACAAGTACGACACAAGGGAAACATCAGTTTTCCTTGGCAATGATGTGGTAAAACGGGATGGTACAAGTTCATGGGAGGCAAGACTTTGCACTTGATCAATCCTTCGTATTGGTGAATGTTGTCCAGGTCGATGTGTTCCGCCAGCAATTGCGGGTGCCCTGCGGGAAAGTGATAGTATTTGCACACGTAAGGATACAGCGAACACACGTCCAAGTATCTGATTTCTTCTCCTTTCTCCTCTTTGGCTGGTACAGCAAGCAGGTGGCATTCGTTCGTCCTCCGTACAAACTATCCTGTGGGTTCAGTGGTTCCACAAGCTTGTAACTTTCTACGATGCGCTTAAACTCGGGATCGGATCTCAAACGGTAATCGTACTCGTGTTCCCATATTTCTACCACTTGGTATCCTTGCTCTTCTAACTTCAATCGCCGCTGACAAGTGGTCTCGTACAAGTCTTCCATGGTCCGTTGTAAAAACTGGTTTGTAGTGTCAAGCTGAGGGTAACGGATGGGACATCCGTGAAATAAGCACCCATTAAACTCGTAAACGATCTTGGGGTTTTCTAAGTCCCAGCCATCCACTGAATACCTTCCGATGGTCTTTTCGCCTCCTCCGTTACGGGCATGTTGAATCCATTTGTCTTCCTTGTCGCACAAGTAATGTAGCCAGCGTAGAGCTTTGATCGAATATTGACGTTTGACAAAGTTCGTCGTTTGAGGACTTATGACAGCCAAGGTGTTTTTGGGCATGAATCGTTGGCGGTACACTAAGGAACACTCTTTGGCAATGGTGCAGGCTTCTTTCAAAGGATCAATCCCTCCATGCTCCATGAACAGTTCTCGAAATTTTCCAAAGCAACGCCGTACAAGGTCCACGTCGGAACGACAATACTTTAACATTTCTTTCTGAAAGTCGAAGGGATCCGAGGCGTGAGTGTGGTACCAAGCGTAGAAAGCTTCTCGTTGTTCGGTACGCATGTTGTCGGGGTCATAGTAGTGAGCCTCAGGCAAATGGGGTAGAACGGCGTGTTGATTGGATTCGGTATTGAAAAGGTGTGGAAATAGCCAGGGCCATTTCTGTCATTCCAAACGTTTTAGGCATGCGACTCAAAGGCATGGCCAAGTAACTCATTGAATCTTTAAACTGCACTTGTCCCACTTGCATCGAAATGATTTTGGCTCCATTCAAAGTCACTTTTTAGGACGTTCGGTACGTTGTTCCGTATAGTATCAGAGGAGAAATTGCCCATCGTATCCCGAGAAATTGTAAGCCATCACCGTCGCATAGCGATGACAATCTCCGTAATGTTCGATGTCTTCTTGGCTCTACGTCTCGTCGATAGGGTCTAAGATCCTTTGAGCGAAACCGGCCAACGTGTTCGGTCCCCGAAAGATTTTTTCACGTCCTCCAGGAATCTTGCTACAGTAAGGGCAATGAGTAAAGATAGGCTTTTGGATGTACTTCTCGCACGCTCGGTGAGCCACGCAGAAATTAGGATTGTGAATGCCAGTCTCTTGCATGCATTCGAAATCGAAAAAGATGAAATTGCCTTTCTTCTGGTCATCTTCTTCTTCTTCATGTTTGGAATGGTATTTTTGAATGTAACATTCGTGTTCCAAGTCCACGATTTGGCGACAAATGTGACATCGCTTCTTTCCTGAACATTCGTGCGCCTTGGCATTGTTGGTACGTATGCCTTGTCCACATGTAGGGCACAATCTCAGGAGCTGACAAGCACATTTCTGATGTGAACCTTGCGTTTTTAGATGTTGTTGGTAACATGCAGGGCTGACAAACGTGCGCTGACAAGCTGGGCAATGCACTCGTTTTTGTCCTTCGTCCAGACAGGGCTTAGAGGATAAACATCCCTCACATTTCGATCCGCAATGCTTGTGTTGCTCTCGATTGTTATAGCCATAGTCACATTTCTCACAAAATAACCGTATGACAGGAATTCAGTGATACTGGTAATGGCATCAGAATGTTCATCGTGATGATGGACGTGAATGTATTTTCCGTCTTTGAAATCTTTGCCTCGAAACAACAGAGGTCCTCGCACTTCTTGAGGGTGTACTTGCAAGGTGTAACGTGGAGCCAAGACGTCCTGCAATTTTTGCATTTCATGAATGCCACAAGCAGTGTCTTTGGATATCCCCGCTTGCTGTAACAGGAGCTTCTCTTCGTTGTTTGGCTCGGTCCGATCGTTGAATAGTTTTCCAGGCTCTTTTCGATTCTGTCGTGTCGTTCTTGTCGGCATACGTTCATCCCACGACGATGGCACAGGCTAAACACATCTGATCTTGAGGGTTGTTAATTCGGACGAGGCTCTTTTTGGTGCTGCGAAGATTGTCTATCAAGAACATCTTTTTGCGTCCCGTCCCTTGGGGAAGAGATACGTGGGTCATTAACAGTGTCGCTTTTCCTTCAGTGATGTGAAACGTGTCGTTGGATTGCTGCAAGTGTTGAAAGTTGTCGATGACTTTGGAAGGTGTCAATTCTGCCGGGCTACTAAACTCGATCCAAACGGGGGACTTCAAACTGTCGTGATGAATGAAAAGTCTCAAGCGATCGTCTTCTTTGGCTTCACATTGCTGTTTCAGTGTGGTTAACAAAAAATCCCACACATCGGTGATGAACCCTTCTGCCTTCTCCAACGGTACGTCGGACTTGAAATCTTTCAACTTCACTTTGTATGCGTAAGCTGTAGTTCTAAATTTTGTAGAGGAGCGTTTGTCCGTCTCCGAATGTGGAAATAATTTTCAGAGTTTACTGGTGGTGATGTTAATTTCTGGTTGGGTGTAGACACTCTGGGTCTGGATTCTGGCTCACTCATCTCATCTTCAAAATCGTTGGCATGAATTCGAGCCAAGACTTCAGCTACTGTGCGAGACGATAAATCACGTTTTTAAATACTTTCTTCTCCTTTCTTTATGAAATGATGCGATCGTTTCATCTTGACTGCAAAAAGTCAAATGACTACATTTGAAACGCCATGGACTCCTATATATCCATGTCAGGCTCAGTGTATATATAAAGGGCTGGTGCCTTCCCTCTCAGTATTCATTTCACTCTCAAGCCGACCAGCACGATGGAAGAGCCCACACAGATCGAACTTCTGATCAGAGCTTTGCGAGGTGTCATACGAAACTTTTCTTCAGACAAGCCGACGGACTACTCCCTCTCCTTTCGAGATAAAAGTCAAGATACTTGCTATCTCTGTCAGAAGAAAGGGCATTGGGCTACAGAATGTCCAGACCGTCAATAATCAAGACCAGTGTCAAA
Organism: Megalonaias nervosa; assembly: GCA_016617855.1. Classification (NCBI taxonomy): domain Eukaryota; kingdom Metazoa; phylum Mollusca; class Bivalvia; order Unionida; family Unionidae; genus Megalonaias; species Megalonaias nervosa. The sequence goes on along the minus strand of JAECUM010000386.1, from coordinate 11,345 downwards.
AGAGACAAAAGTCAGGATACCTGTTATCATTGTCAAGAGAAAGGACATTGGTCTTCAGACTGCCCTAAGAAACAACAGGAGCAGGAGGAGGATGAAGAAAAAGACGTGCCCTCGGCAAAGGAAGAACCCCGTCACGTTCAGAAAGAGAAGACAGAAAAGAAAAGAAGACGAGAAAAAAGTCAGGAAAAAGAGGAGGAAAAAACTGTGAAAGTGAAGAAAATCAGAAAATAGAGAGTGAAAGAAGAAAGACACAGAAGAAGTCAATGAACTTTTTTTTTAAGTGTTGTGTTGTGTTGTGAATTGGATTGTAAAAATTTGTGCTAGAATAGTCCAGACAAAATAACGTAAGTGTCTCTTGGTTTTGATTTTTTTAGAATAAGGGCCTACACTCACGCACGTACAGCATAGGGCTAAAAAAATAAAAGGGATTTTGAGTTTTTATTGACTGAGGCAAAATGAATACTATCTCTTTTCGAAGGAAGTGGGTGGTCCTGAAAAGGACCATTGGGTGGGGTTTTTTTTTTTTTTGTTTTTTTTTTTAAAAAAAAAACAACAAACAAACTCAGGAACGATAAGCAATCAGCTTTAACTGCCTTATGCCTTTGCCACGGCCAAGGCCTACTTCTGGACTTGCTCCTGTCAATGATTTGGTAGAAATCACTAGGGGTGGTATCTCAGGTGTGGTAACCGGGTTGGACTGTTTGGCTCGGGAAGGTCTTTATCTCTTGGGTCGTAATAAAGAAGTCTGATACATTTGTTTCAGACTTCTTAACTCGGCCAAAATGTCTAAGAGTACCGTGACCGTTTGAGGTTCACTGTTCTCCTTCTCTCCTAGACCTTGTTTCTTCTCTACTGCTTCTTCTTCTTCCTGTCGTTTCCTTCTTGCTTCTTCTTCTCGCTGAAGGAGTAAATCTTGTTCTGCTTCTTTCTCCTGTTGTAAAAATTTCTCCAATTCTTCTTTCTATCTCTGTTTAAAATCCTCGACCTGTGGTAAAGAAGGAGAAGGTGGTGAAGGCGCTGGTACCGGAACAAATTCTTGCGAAGAGAGAACATCTACTAAATCCCAATTAAAATCGACCCCTTCTGGAAGTAGACCTGTATTATCTTTGGTAGCCACTGCTATGCCATCGCTTCTTGTCTCCACGGCCGGTGCACCCCAATTCATTGTCTTCTTAGTTTCCGTCATGTTTCAAAAAACAATGTCGCATCGATTCACTGCGCACGGACGCTAGCGCACCATTATAAGGAATGTGACGTCACAGGTAGTTCTCTTCGGATTGGAAGACAGACTCCGCGAAGTGACTGAATTTTGTAACGCGTGTTGGGATTGGTGAATAATCTCAATCCTTTTCGATCCGCTCTTCCACTATAAATAAACGCAGTTCACTTCCTTCCCTTCACCTGTTCTCGTCACAAGATGTGGACAAATGTTGAATCCTCTACTCTCGTATCGTCGATGCTGTTCCGTACGGACTTACCCATGTATGTTAAATCATCATGGATCACCGATACGACTGTTTGGAAAAGAAGATGCTATGTGGAGAGACAGGGCTGTCTGAAGCGAGTCCTCAACTACGGTCCAGAGGTTAAACAAAATTTGAGAAATAGAAGAAGATCAGTGAGATATCCTCTTTGTTAACGGAATTCTGTTAACATAAAACCCAAAGGCCCTTTTCAGGGCCACTTTCATATGCCTCGAAAGAATCTATTCTTTCTTGCCTATATATGTGTTGTATATGTCTCTGTCTCTATTGTGTTTGTCTCTACCTAGAGTGGTAGCCACGCGTATTCAGGTCAGCCTCTTGCTACATTGTTGCAAGTGTCTAGTACCGTGACGTCACCCTACCTGTTCCATTCCTATTGTCCCTATACAAAATTTCCATTTTCGCTATAGTATCCCAGGGTGTGCCATTTGTCGCCAAAAACCTTGTTGCCAAAGTATCGGGGGGGGGAGCTGTAATGTATTTTTCCATTGTCGCTAATGTATCCCACTATACTACTTTGACTTAACTTAATGATTCTTACTCTGAGAAAGAATTAAAAAAAATTAATAAAAAAAGTTGTTTACCAAAACTGTCACTGACTCTGAAACAAGGTCAGAAACTAGATACACTGTTTCTATTATTAGGTGTTTATCAGTGAAATAAAAAAACAGTCTGGGCAAACAGAACTAAACTGAAATTCTGGACAATGTCAAATCCAGTAAACAAAGTTACATTACAATAGCATGTAATACAATAAAAAAAAATTAAAACTAACAAACAAATAATTAAATTAAATATGCATAACAACATGATGTAACACCATCGGAAAGCAGACTAATAATGCTGGTTTAATTTTTCTCTTTCAAGACTTTTGGGTCTAGTGATTGAAATATTACCCCCACCCCCACCCCCACCCCAAAAAAAACCCAAACCCAGACGACTTATATCGTTCTACTAACTCTATATTCGGATATAAACATATACAAATATGAGGTTCTGACCTGCAAACATGTACACTACTTACGATTTATTTGTTCCATCACAATCATTATGATCCCCTTTTTTAAATTCTGTTCTATTATATTCCATCTACAGCAGCTTAAGTTTAGAAGCATTAAGACCGAATCCTTTATTTACGTAATCGATGTTCACTCCAAAAACAGTTAACAATGTCCGCAACATTACTAAAATCTCTTGATAATGCACCTCTGACTATACGTCCCCGTTTGTTTGTACCCTACTACCGACTTCAATAATGGAAACCTTTAATGTGATAAAAAGTGCAAGGAACTTAGTCAATTCATTCATTGATTTATAATTTCTTACCTGACTGTGAGCAGAGTGGCCCTAACACCTCATCGACTGCGCGTTTCATGCTTAACAAAAGTTGTCAATATAATAGAAGGACCTACTCGAGATCCATATCCAGTTCCTGGGCAAGTCCATTTTCAGCAAAGGGGTGTGTGAACGACTATAGATGTACATAAGTATGTCGTCTGCTTCCGATAATTACAATGTCGAATCAAGCAAAGGAAAAGAATGACAACAACAAATTTGCCTTTCACGTGGACTTAACAAGCAGTTTAATTTCTATGTTCATGTGTGCAAAGGGATAGAACTCTAAACTCTCAACGTTATGGTAATATACGGAATTATCCGGCAGTTACCGAATAGGATAACTCCATCATTTTGTTGTCTGAAGGAAATAAACTAGCCCATACTGTACGCAATATGGCGCCGTGTTAGTATGGAAAGTCCGCTATGCACGAAAGGTGCAGGGATTGCCAGTATTATGCTATTCTGGTTACAGTCAGCTTAGAAAGTATAAATCAATGATTCATTTGACTTAGTTCTGTCTCTTTTTATCGAAACAACTTTTTCGTTATTGAAATTGGTACAAACAAACGGGGAGGTATAGTCAGACTTTTTAACATGCCTTAGGACGAAACGACCAGACAGAACCGACATGTGGACGAAATGATCCGTCATATAATTATATAACAGAACATGTTACGAGAATTTTCTATATTCTGGTGTTGATCAGGTTTATTTGTACTTAACATTTATAAAAAAAAAAAAATTAAAAAATGTAATTACGTGTTTCCCAAGCAACCTATACGTCTTGGATGAAGTGGGCACGTGCGCAGTGCACTTCCTGTTATAATTACCCATAATTCAATCAAACTATCCGCCATAACGTCAGAAACTGACAGGACTCCAGTGGTCAGCTATAAAAATTTACTGATCGTTTACTATGTATGGGGTGTTATAATTTTCTTTATGGGAGGAAAATAGTCCTGAAAAGTCAACAGAAAAATATACCCATGTTTCACATTTTTAACGGTCTTGCTGAGAAAAAATCTCAGTTGATAGAATGATGCTCTGAAATAGGGAGAGGTCCTATTGTGTTTATTCAACAGTCCGGTCTTTAATCGACCCATACTAAAAATTCTTGTGAATCTCCCTTGACCATGGGATCGAAAAGTACACCCTTAGACAAAGTAAGTACATAATCTATTTAGGAAGTTAAATGTGTTGGTATGAGCCATTATTATATCTACGGAATATAGCATTCTGATCATGATGATCGTGTCAGATACTTTACTGTAAATTATGTATAGGTCTAGGTCATCTATCTGCAATGTTTTTCACGTTTATAAATGAAGAATTTTGTTTTCGGTGCGCCTGAATTTGTTCAGTTTTTATTTCATGTGCAGAGTTCTTGCATATTTCTATTTTAAACGCCAGCCAGGTACCGTGTGACTAGTTCTAAAATGTAAACCGTCTTTCCTGATAATTGTTTTTGTGTGCGTCGTCTTACTTCCTAAATAACGGCGTTGTGTGATGTGTTCTCGACTGACTGGAAAATGAGAGACCATATTTTCAGGAATATATCAAACACTTGCCAGCAAATATCTATGAATTTCTAACAAATTAAAATCATGTTGCGTTAGTCAGTCTTTACTTACTCAGATGGATTGTTTCTAATAAATTTTAATTCTCACACAAACAAATGGACATGTTTTCATGTTCCATTGACCTACATTTCAGTTGGCTTCAGTGCGATGGAAGCTTGGAGTACCGAAATAAGTTAATAGGTGTGATAAGTGTCTTGAACAAAGCAAATTATACCAATATTTTTGAAAGTGTTTGGATAGCTTTTATCAAATACTGGTACATTTTTTCCTTTTATATAATAGTAAACTTTTTTGTTATACAATTTTTGAACAGAAAAATAACGTGTTTTTGCTCATTCAATAGTTGCTGTAAGAAGACATCAGTTACAGTCATAGGAGTGAAATGATTAATCAATTAATCTCTGCTTTTTCCATAAGAGATGAAGAATAGATATAAAGTGATACAAGTCATAGACCAGAAGAGCTTATCTTATGGTCTTTCATTTGTCTGTCCTAAAACATCTGGTTCTGGTTGGCAGACTAACCCTGTTTATTGCCCACTCTAGCACTTTTTCCCCCATGGTGAAAACATAATTCCTGAAATTGATTTGTGCATCTACTTGAGCCAGATTTGCCAGGTACTTTGAACTGTTTAGTACATTATATATATATATATATATATATATATATATATATATATATATATATATATATATATATATATGAATCATTATAATATATATTGTTTTAAAAAAAAATCCTACCTTCCCTAATTTTAAAACCAGTGCAGTAACAAACACATATTTTTTTGCATTGGTATAAGCTTGAGATTGCTACTTCTCATAACCTGTTTTGAGGATTGCCATGAAACTTTACCGGCACATTTGTCCTAGTTGGTCCTAAATTAAACTAGCTTGGATATCCAATATGGCCACCATGGCAGCCATCATGAAAATCTTATCACTATTCCTCCTGAATGGATGGTGATGTCAACAGGATGTTTTCACTAAAAGACTGCTTATGATGACTTTTGATCCTAAATGAAATTGGTACCAATCTGAGATCCAAAATTTCTGATACAATGCAGAGGTCTCGCAATGATTTTTAAATAAGAGTCCCTGACTCCTGTTTTGGTAAAAAATAAGAATCCCACCAGCAAATGTTGCAATCCCCATAAGCATATTGGGCATACCTGAAGTGGCTAAATGTCCAGATGAAAATAACCAGTTGTTGTCATTGGGTTTAATTTTCCAAATTCTTTACACCACTGACATATAACTCTTGTTTGTCCATTAGAGTGAGACTGAATTTTGTCGATTCAAGCAAAGACCGTATTCCAAACACTAAGACAGGCATCACATACTTTCTTACACTTGGCTACTGTTCCATCCGAACTATCAGTTCTAGCAACTTCAGAACCCTTCTGAATCTCATTACAATCTTCGTCAGTTTGCCGTTTAACCTCAAAATACTTACCCAAAGTTTGCAAATGGTATTTTGTGTAAGTCTCGACATGTCTTGATTTCGAGGTCACACACACTACTTATTCTGCTACACAAGGAAACAAACAATAATGAAAGCTAAATTTGTTCAATTGATGTTCTCTTATAATGACCACATGTGCATCTTTGGGACTTTTTGTCTCTGAATTCTGTAATTGTAAATTTTAGCATATTTTCCCAGCAGCTAGTCAAAGTCTTTGAACTTGCCACCCAGATATTGGTACTCTTATAATGACAACATGTACATCAGGGGGCCTTTCAGCCCCTGAATTCAGGCATTGTAAATATCAGCACATCTAAAATGATCAGTTGGTCAATACATTTTCACACTCAGCAGGTGGTTGAAGCAGATAAAAATTTGCATCCAGATATGTGTGATTAAGCAACTCTGAGATCTCTGACAAGGGCTGTTTTGAAAATCATGTTAATGCTGCTTCTTCAGAAATGAGGTCATATCAACATGGGGTTTTAAACTAAGACTTCTTATGTTGTCTAGCTGGTCTGAAATAAAAATGGTTGATCTGACATCCAGTATGGCCACATCAGCAGTCATCTCGAAAATCTTCACACAACTACATCTGAACAGAAAGTCATAGTGGTGTGGAGTTTTCACCACAAGATGTAGTATGATGTGTAGTTGTTCTTAAATGAAAATGTTGCTGATGTGACATCCAATATGGCCACCATACAGTAGCCATCTTGAAAGTCTTGTTGTTGTTGTTGTTGTGGGGCTTAATGCCATTTTTCAGCACACGATAGGCTATACATGGCGGCCAGTATTAATGGTGGAGGAAGAAACCGGGAAATCCCGGGAAGAACCACCGACCCACGAGAAGCTACTGGCAAGCTTTCTCACATATCGACATTCGCCGATGAAAGTCTTGTTGTTCCTCTTGAATGGATAGTCATATCAGCATGATGTTTTCACTAAAAGACTTCATATGATGGCTACTTTCTAGTTGGTCCTAAATGAAAATGATGGCAGTTTGACGTCCAATATGACCACCATGATAGCCATCTTGAAAATCTTGTTATTGTTTCTCCTTATGAACAGAAAGTCATGTTTAAGTGAAGTGTTCACCAGAAGACTTCTACCAATTCCAGTCAACTTTGGCTTTTTCCTAGTGATGCCACATTTGATATGAAAACCATCTGTATTTTAAGAAAAAAAAAATGTAGTAAACAATCCTTAAGTGCATTTTTGGAAATAATATCATTTATTTGGAATGAGTAGGTCCTGTAGGTTTTTATCAACATAAATCTTGTTTGATGGTGTTTGAAAACAGAACAAGACAAGTGTATTTTTTGCCATATTAAAAATCTATCCATATTATAAATAAAACAGCAAGTTTTGAGATCTTGTCAGTTAAATAAAAGAGTTGTATAATATGGTTCACTGCAAAGATATTTTTTTAAAATCCATATGCATATTTTGTTTCCTTCAGACGTTTACTGCTTGGTGTCTACTGATGACATCCACTATGTTTATAAAGATTCAAACATAACAGGGTCTCAGTAGTTTTCTGATCCAGTTTTCCACTAGTGCTGGTGTCTGCATATTTATGGTGATACAATTCAGTGCCATCTTCAAATCCACTTTATTACATTACCTGTCACATTTGTTTAGCTTTATCCTTTCTACAGTGGAAAAACTTCATTCATCTTAGAGCACATGCATTGACCCCATCTGTCTCCACATCACAGGCACATGGGCAGTCATGCATCTTCACTCTTTCTCAGACAGCGCCTTCAGTCAAGACGTGGAAAAATACTTGCTTAAAGAAAATACCCATAGTGATGGGTATACAATATCATGAACTGATATACAGATTTCTTGTTAGCAAAACAGAACTTCAGTCCTTAATTATCAAAAAGTTTCTTTTTGGTAGTCTAGTGATAGATTTTCAATGTTATGTGTGTGTGATTTGGATGTTTAACATAGCTTTAACAATTTTCCAGTCATACTGCTATGATGTCTGCAGTGTGGCAGCTTATAGTGATGTCTAGCCATGGGGCATCATGCCGCAGACATGTAGCATGATGTCCCACCCAGTCACATTATCCTAATAACAGGCCGACCAGTCCTAATACTAACCTCTTAATGCTGAGTGCCAAGCGAGGCAGCTGTTCGTACCATTTTTAAAAGTCTTTTGTGTGACTCAGCTGGGGTTCAAACCCATATCCTTTCACATCCGAGGCAGACGCTCTAAACATTAAGGCCACTGGAGTGGCCCGATAAATGTTCAGTGCATTGTGCATTAATTGCATCACACTTGGGAGACATCTGGTTAAGTCTGATTGTAAACTAGCTCCAGATAAGTGTTTTGAGGGTGAAAATAAAACTTTTGTTGCTTTTATGTTTTCATATGGTTCTAATTATTGCTTATGCTATTTTTATGTTGTGTTAAGGTCCTGTATGTACAACTGCATGACCACATTTGAGCTTATCACATATTGATATGAACTTGTATAGGATTAGAGTCCATAAATTATGTAACCCTGGCAATAATTCATTTGTAAGATTTAGGAAAAGTATGGAGATTAGAAGATAGACTCAGGGCATTATATTATTTTGCTTCTTATTAAAGAGCATCTTTCAAGCAAGTTCCTGGGTGAAAATGCTAATTTATACATGTGAAGCCAATAGCTTATGAAAATGTCCTTAAATTAAAAGTGAAAGAAAATTTTAGCTGAAATGTGTATTTTCAGACATTGGTGATAAAATTAAGGACTAATTTATGACAAAGATAGTGGTATGTTTCATGTTCCTTTTCTTTAGCATAACACTGGTTACATAGTAGACTTTCTGGAATTCCGGTGTGGCTGAGTGGTCTAAAGTACTCGTCATCTCACCTCCATCCATGTGGGTTTGAGTTTCAGGTTTGGCCTATGCAGGTACAGTGTGACCCCGCTATAACACAGTAGTTGGGAGCCATAGAACCCGACCGTGTTATAGACCGAACTGTGTTATAAGCAACCAGGTCAGTTAGCAGAAGAAAATGATGCATGTACCCGAAACAATGTGCGGGGGTGGGGGGGGTAGGTAATAATTGCGGGCGCAAAAATACGTGCTTCATTGGCACAGTTATCATCTTAAATCGATGCATATTAAATGAGAAATACACCTGTAATGAAAACAGAAGGCACATATAATATTTTACTTTATTCAGAGAACCACACATTGGTACATATACGTGAATACTGTTTATATATACATGTGTTTATATATACATGTGTTTATATATACATGTGTTTATATATACATGTCTAATGCATAGCAATGAATAAAGTATCAACACTGTGTACTCACCCACGAATCATGTCACATACATTGAATCCACAATACAAGTAATTCCATCGAATATATGCACACACACAGATTAAAAATATTCAATAATTTTGTCACAGGTCATATATGTCTGAATTCAGGTGGGGAAAAAAATAGCAAAATCACGCAACGAATGATGAAGCGTGTTTACTTTTCAGTATGTCTGAAGTCGGTAAAAGTTTGCGTTTTAAGCACCGTTGGTAGAGTTCGTAAGCATAAACTTTTTTCCTTTAAAAAGGAAACTTTCACAGCACATTAAAAATGTTCCAGTCATGTTGGAAAATGAAACAATCCATCAGATTCCATTGCTTTTATTTAAGTTTGGTAATGACTGCCTTTGAAGAAAGGTTCTTTGTTTTTATTGAAGATTGTAGTAGGCTTTCTTTGATGAAGGGTGCGTTACTGAAGTCACCGTTAAAGGACAGCTTTGGAGAACCAAACAGATGCCCGTTTCTTATTGTGGTGGCAACATCAAAAAATTGTATTGCATGATTGAGACTGATTGTTTTCCCATTTGCTTAGTACGTTTTCATAACAATCGGTGCTTCAAAGGTAATGTTTTCTTTGAAATTTCAGCTAGTATTTTATCTGGGTACATTTTTTTAAAAATGAATTGGCCGTCATATGGTCAATTGTAGTTACTGTTCCTCCCTGCCTATTGAATAGACAAGTGAGAGCGTGGGTTTTTTTTTTGTTTTTTTTTTTACATTTATGGTAGTGGAGTGATGCTGCTTTCCATGCATGTGTCAGAAATTTAAAGAAAGGGTCAATCGATGATAGAGACGCAGGTGTTCTGGTCTGATGACAGGGATTACTATAGAAAATGTGAATGTTCTGAAGGATTTAATTCTGAGTGAAAAGAGGAGGAATTTTACTTACCATCCACATACAAATGTCAGTCTATGTAAATATATTAATTACTAGCAAGCGGCTAAAAATCTGAAAGATTATGAGATAATGCCTTGTCCGGTTGATCTCTGCTACCAGAAATGTAAATTTGAAAAATAGCGGATATCTCAAAAGATACAGTACTCATGCTAGGTGTTAACATAAGCGGATTATGATATAACAATGTACTGTTAAGATGGTTTGTCAATATGGACAAAGAATTTGTTTATGTAATAATAGATAAATTTCAGTGCATTTTATATCAACATTACGGCTATCTTTCATGGGGCCTCTGAATTTCTCCACTCCAAACCAATGGTTGCATATACAAGTTTAAACAGCCAACAGTGTCGCCAATAAAAAAAAAAAATCGCCAGTTGGTATATTTTGCCGCCAATAAGAAAATAAAAATCGCAATTTGCAACATTGCCGAAGCCCTGCGCGATTCCTGAATCAATTTTTACATGTTATTTTTCGTACTTTTAAGAAGAAAACAATATTTTTTCGTGTATGAGAAAAATGCATATAAAATTTAAGTAGCCACGCCACGATCATCCTTATATTATTCATACACAATCTCTTCCCTAAAAGGATAATAAACTTTTTTTGCTTTTTTCATATTTTTAAGAAAGAAATTTTTTTAGTGTGTACGAGAAAAATACATGTACATGTATATGAAATTTCGGGAGCTACACCACAACCATGTTATATCCGAATTCGTGTTATAACGGAGCGTGCTATAGCGGGGTCACACTGTACATGTATGTGAGAAAGCTTGCCAGTAGCTTCCTTTGTGTTTTTGGTTCTTTCCATGATTTTCACAGTTTTGTTCCACCACCAGTTATATTGGTTGTATAGCCTATTATGTGCTGCAAGATGGTATTAAGCTCACAGTAACAACAACATTGGTTGCTATGTTGAGAAAATGCAAATGAGTGAGACTTTGGTTTTAATGAATACTGTTCTGCTGAAGGAATGCATGATAATTATTCAGAAGGACAGTTTAAATGCAGCAAGCAACATAAAAATGAAATTAAATCCTACATAATAACACCTGCTTGATCCTTATAGCTTTGCTTTACAGTTACAAAGAACGTAAGACAATCAGACAGATATTGGGTAAAGTTATGTACATTTGCAACAAGCACATTGAGAGAGTGTTGGTATATGATATCTCTATACTACTGTACTTTCATATACTATGACTGGAATTTCTTTATATTTGGTATTAGGGAAACTATGCAAT